>ML437349.1:0-30171 GCA_005239525.1 Nicotiana knightiana
AACCAGCTGCGCAAGAGGATCCGTGAGTGTGAGGATGAGCACCGCAAAATACATGAGTCTAGCTAGAAATTGGTCGAGGAATGGAAAGATATGGCTATCAGCACCAACAAAAGGTTAGGGTATTCGGAGCGAGGCATAGTGGAGCTGGAGGAAAAATTTCTCAAAAGGATTGAAGACTGTCAAAAGATTGAAGGGACCGAAAGAGGACATCTAGCCAGAGCATACTTGTTGCTGGGACTTCGCGAGTTGGGGAAACTGTACGAGGGAGGCAGAATGCCGAGTCTGGGGAAGGTCCTTTTGGGACCAAGTAGATAGGAATGTCTTTCTTTTACTTCATCAATGTAATAAGGCCAATGGCCATTAGTGACCTTTACTTCCTGTTTATTTAGTGTCGTTTTGGGATTCGTCTATCAATAAAATGAGGCATTTAGCATCTTAAGTTCTCCAAATAAATTTTTCGCTAGGCCTACCTCGGGCACAAAAGAGGTCCCCAAATTAGGACGCGCTTTACATTCCCGCACTATGTGTTTAAATATCGCAATACTTTTCATAATCCTCACTGACTTGGATACCTTTTGTTTTTGTTTTCCTCTTTCTTTATTTATTTATTCCCCTCCCCAAAGGTTAGTTCGTGCACTCTGGCATCATCATCCTATCTTACAAGACCCAGGGGCCTTCCACCCTCTCCCCCTCTTAGTCCTCCCAAAGGCAAGAACAGAGGCAAAAAGAAATTGAAGATTCAGGAAACAACAGAAATGAGAATGCGGTTGAACGGGTAGAGGCCACTGATGGTCACGATATTCAGATTCAGAATGAAACTGTGTCGCAGCTGGAACGGAAGTTGTCAAAGTTTCAAAAAAGAGCTTGATCAAGTTCAAAATCTGGCAAACCTGTCATTCTCCCTCAACGTCCCAGACGTCAACATCCAAAATCCTACACCTCCTCAAAACATCCCAAAGCAGCAAAATTATCCTGCAACTCATTATCACAATACCCCACTAAAGAACCAAACTCTTCCAGCGCAATGCAATGCCTGCCACACTCCAAATAACACTCCACTGCTTATCCCAGAACCTCAGAACTCCACAAATGACCATTTCCACACCCATGCGCCAGGCCACCATAACAATCCCATCTACGTGGAGACCATGACACACTCCACTCCTCCTATCACATACACACCTGAGTCTGACGAAAAGGACCTGCTTATCAAGAACTTGACCGAGGAACTTAGGAAGCTGACCAACCGAGTTCAAGGTGTTGAGGGAATCAAGGGATTCGAAGGGTTGAACTATGAAGACCTCGGCATACAGCCCAATGTCGAACTGCCCGAGGTATACAAACCTCTTAATTTTGAAATGTTTGATGGTACAGGTGATCAAAGGGTCTATCTGAGAACTTATTGTGACAAGCTGGTTGGAGTAGGGAATGATGAAAGGATCCGCATGAAGCTGTTCATGAGGAGCTTGAAAGGAGATGCGTTGTCTTGGTACATCAGCCAAGATCCCAAGAGATGGTCGAATTGGGTGAGCATGGAATCTGGCTTTATGGACAGATTCAGGTTCAACACAGAGAACGCACCAAATGTGTTCTATATTCAGAATTTGAATAAGAATCCCATAGAGACGTTTCACAAGTATGCTACTCGCTGGAGGTCTGAAGCTGCCAAGGTCAGGCCCGGCTTAGAAGAGGAGCAGATGAAAAAGTTCTGTATGCGGGCCCAGGACCTGCAGTACTATGAACGGTTGATGATGATTGAGAACCACAAGTTCTTCGACATTATCAAATTAGGTGAACGAATTGAAGAAGGTATCAAGAGAGGTATGGTCACAAATTTTGAAGCCTTGCAAGCTACAAACAAGGCTTTGCAGTCTAGTGGTGTGTCTAAGAAAAGAGACGCGGGAGCCGTGATGGTTGCACAAAGAACCAAATCCCCACTCAAATACCAAACTTACCCAACACCTCCGCTCACATATCAACCAACCCCAAATTACCAAGCACCCTCACCCTCATACCAAGCTCCACCACCCACTTATCAATCACCTCCACCACCAACTTATCAATCACCTCCACCACCGACATATCAACCTGCTTCACCCAGATACTCACAGTCCGCTTCTGTCTACCACACTTACCATTCCCAACCATCACATTACCAATCACCCCCTACCCGTCAAAACTTCCCTAGACGTCGTCTTAATTTTGATCGCAGACCTCCAAAACAGTATACCGCCATCACTGAACCCATCGACCAGCTGTATGAGAAGCTCAAAGCTGCTGGTTATGTCACCCTCATCCCTGCTGCAACCCCTGAGAATCTTTCTCAATGGGTCAACCAAAACAAGTCTTGTGCATACCACTCCGGCATGAAGGGGCACACCATCGATTAATGCCGCTCTTTGAGGACAAGATACAATCCCTGATTGACAATAAGGTCATCGTGGCAAAGGAATCCGCTCCAAATGTCTGCAACAATCCTCTTCCGGACCATAAGGGTGGATGCATCCACCTAATTGAAATAGATGATGATTGGGACCCCGAGGGATCAATCGGGTTGATCACAGAAGGCGATGATCCAAAGAAACATGCAGTCACTCTCAACCCGATCATAGTCCAGATTCAACCGTCTAAGGATGCTGAGGTAAATATGTCCATGCCTCTTGAGTTTGAAGCAGCGTCACCTGCAAAGACACCAGTATCGATTGAAGTTGAGTTCGTGTCTCTGGCAAATGCACCCGTACCATTTGAGGTTGCAGTCTTGCCACCCAAGGCACATGTTCCACTTGAAGTAAGGATAGCCGCATACAAATTCCAGTGGCGATGTCAACCACGCCACCCTTCTATACAAATGTTGTACCATGGGACTATCCCCTGAACATCTGGCTGAATCCAGCAGACAAGCTTCCAATCGGCCTCCCATTGTCGAGACAGGTCCGGACCCTTTGGAGGAAAGTATACGAAAAGGAGTATTCGGTCATCGACCAGCTGAACAAGACGCCAGCGCAAATATCCATCCTCTCTTTGCTGCAGAATTCCGAGACGCACATGAATACTTTATTGAAGGTGTTGAACGAAGCCTATGTGCCAAACAACATCACTAGTGGAGAAATGGATAATATGGTGGGCCAAGTGTTGGAGAGTCACAAGATCACTTTCCATGAGGACGAGTTGCCTCCTGAAGGGTTGAGCCATAACAAAGCACTGCACATCACTGTGCAATGCGAAGACTATTTCATCACCAGAGTTCTTATCGACGGGGGATCCAGTCTCAATATCTGTCCGTTGATAACGCTCAAGAAATTGGGTAAAGGGCTGCATGAGATAAAGGATGGAACAATCTATGTGAAAGCTTTCGATGGATCTCAAAGGTCCACCATTGGTAAGATAAGCCTATGCTTGCAAATGGGACCAACCTGGTTCGAGGTTGACTTTCAAGTGATGGATGTGCCAGCGTCCTACAACTTGTTATTGGGACGACTCTGGATCCATGCTGCTGGGGCCGTAGCATCAACGCTACATCAGGCAGTAAAGTTCGAGTGGAACCACCAAGAGGTGATTATTCATGGTGATGGTAGCAACCCTATTTACAGTCACCGAACTATTCCGGTGATTGAAGGAAGAAGGAAGCTGGGTGGAGAAACTTACCACCACATTGAACGGGTCAACACTATCGACAAAGACAAATGGTGGGATAGCAAGATCGCAAGTATGATGAATTAGCGAGGGTACGGGCCAGGTAAAAGGCTCGGCAAGAACCTTCAGGGGATCTCCAAATCTATCAAACTCAAGAAGCACGACACCACTTTTGGTTTAGGATACGAATAAACTTGGGAAGAATTCAAAAACTGGTCGCCACCATGGCACGGTCCTTATTACCCTTTGGAGCGACCAATACCGCATCTGGAGCAGACCTTCCAACAGGCCGACGTTATTTATGGATCAGACGAAGAAGAAGAACTTGCAGCAATGAGGAATTTTTTTCTAGAGGACATTGATATGGACTGATTTGTTATTCTCGAGGAGGAGGGGGAGGAAGGACCTTTCATACAGGCTGTGAGCAGGGGGACGTACCTCAAGAATTGGACTATCAGGACAACCAAAGCCCGACAAGCCTCGGGGTAGCAAGGCTAAAACGAGCGCTATTCATTGTTTATCTTTACAAAATGATTTCCTTTTTCGCATTTTAATTCCTGCAATAAGATCTTCAATGATCAAAACAATCGTTCAATTTATCAAAAGCATTTTTAAATTTTTCTTATGAATCAATATTTATTGCTATCTTTTTCTCTCGTTACTTTACCTATACAACATTACTATTACCTGTCTTGATGAACCCATGACTATGACATGAAACGATACAACATAGCAAACGGACGTGGATTCAGAAGAAGATGACATACCTGACGAGATCGTCACAGAAGTTGAGAATTTGAGAACAGACCTAAGTCTAACCTGGACGAGACTGAAAACATCAACCTGGGAGATTCAGAAAACATCAAGAAGATACTAAGAAAGATGATAGAAAGGCACAAGAAGTGGCACGAGAAGTTATCATTTGCCTTATTGGGATATCGCACTACAGTTCGCACCTCAACAGGGGCAACTCCCTATATACTAGTTTATGGTACTGAGGTTGTTATTCCCGCCGAACTTGAGATTCCATCTCTAAGAATTATACAAGAAGCTGAGCTCAGCGACGCAAAATGGGTAAAGAGCCATTATGAGAAACTAGTCCTCATAGACGGAAAGAGAATGAATGCAATCTGTCATGGTCAACTCTATCAGAACAGAACGACCCGAGCCTTCAATAAGAGAGTCAAGCCTAGACAGTTCACACTGGGGTAGCTGGTGCTGAAGAAGATCTTTCCACATCAAGAAGAAGTCAAAGGGAAGTTCTCTCCCAACTGGAATGGTCCGTACATGGTTCACCGGGTACTGACAGGAGGAGCACTTATACTCGCAGAAATGGACGGAGAAGTCTGGCAAAAGCCAATCAATTCAGATGCAGTCAAACACCACTATGTGTAATCTTTATGCTTTCTCAATGATGTAAATTGAACTACGCCTGACCCGATTCCCATTTAAGAGGGGATACGTAGGCAGCCCTATGGGTTCGGTCACAATTCAATAAAAATTTAATTTTTCCCTGAAATTGGAAACTGGACCCTCAAAATTCTGAAGCAAGTTCAGCCAATCGCCGCACGAGAAACAGTCAGAGACATTCACCTATCAAACAGGGGCAGAATTTTGAGGAGGACCCTCAAAATTTCATAGCAGGAGAGGTTGCAATGTCCCGAGTCGTGTCACGGTCGTCGGTTCATCCCAAAATTATTTTTTAACTATACATTATGCTTTTACAAAATCATGCATGTTTGTTTTTGAAACAGCTTTATTTAGCAACGCTATCCCAATAATACAGAAAGTATCATCAGATCGAGCCCAGCATGTCAAGAAAATCCAGAGGGGATACGAACAAAGCCCCCCCCCCTCCCGTTTATATAACTCACGATCTTTCTTTGGTTGCAGGCACTAAGGTTGCAAAAATCCCTAAACGAGTTGTCCACCCAGGGGAAAAGTGTTGTCCAAAATAAGACTCTCAAAACTGCTGCACTTGCCGACGTTCGCACATGCCTCAATGCTCCGCAGTCACAATGCTCTCAATAATCACAATGCTGCAATTCATCACCAGCTAAGAATTCCTACTATCATTTAATTTCTTGCATAAGGCTACCATTCTGCCTTCCGAGACTAAACGTTGTCTCCATATGCATTTGCATCTTTGCATAAGGCTACCATTCTGCCTTCCGAGACTAAACGTTGTCTCCATCTGCATTTGCATCTTTGCATAAGGCTACCATTCTGCCTTCCGAGGTTAAGCTCCACCTCCATCCACATCATTGCATAAGGCTACAATTCTTCCTTCCGAGACTAAACGTTGTCTCCATCTGCATTTGCATCTTTGCATAAGGCTACCATTCTGCCTTTCGAGACTAAACGCTGTCTCCATTTGCTTTTGCATCTTTGCATAAGGCTACCATTCTGCCTTCCGAGACTAAGCACTGTCTCTATCTGCATTTGCATGTCTGCATAAGGCTACCATTCTGCCTTCCGAGACTAAACGTTGTCTCCAACTGCATTTGGATCTTTGCATAAGGCTACCATTCTGCCTTCCGAGACTAAACGATGTCTCCCTCTACATTCGCATCTTTGCATAATGCTACCATTCTGCCTTCCGAGGTTAAGCTCTACCTCCATCTACATCATTGCATAAGGCTACCATTCTACCTTCCGAGGCTAAGCTCTGCCTCCAATTTACCTTTCGAGACTAACCGCTGTCTCAAACACTATCTACTTCATTGTCCTTTCGGGCTAAGCTCTGCCCGTTTGTTCGCAAGACTAAGCTCTGTCTCTTCAGCATCATTCTATTTCATCTGCATGGGCTGAAATATCACTAACCCATCCAAAGGCGTCATCGTTTGGAGGCACCATTTTCATGGCCCGAGAACACCATGCCATGGCCTGAGGATCTCTTTCAACCTCTACATATCATTATTCAAAGGAGTTATAGGTCGGAGGCACCATCCTCATGGCCCGAGAGCATCATTTAAATGGCCTGCGAATCCTTCATCAAGCAATTCATAGCCCAAGACGTCATGGTCTGAGGACGTCATCCTTAACCGTCCGAAGACATCATTCATGGTCTAACGGGAATTTGCATCATGTTTAAATTACGCACAATATATGCTTGTATTATTTATTTGCAGGTAATCCGACGAGCAAACTACCATCCCGGTAGGAGCGATCCCGCTCCAGTTCTCCTAACAACCCCGTAAGCCGTTTGTGCACCTAACCCTATACTTTGCGTCCGTTCTTGTAAAACTTCATCGGTATACTTCGCCGATGACCCCTGAACTACATACGGCCTGATTTCTGTAAAACCAGGGATATGTAGGCAACTCAGAAATTAGGGTACGACCTAAATCTTTTCAAAACCTCCTTGCTCGGTCAAAAATTGGCCATCACGTCTTTACCTGACAACCCTTTCATCCTTCTCGAGTATTGAAAACTAGGTGTTGATACCCAATTTTTCCTCAAATTATTTTAACTTGCATATATACCTTCAAAATAAGGTTTCCATAACAATTGGTATTTTTCTATAATTTTACCATATTTTTATTAATTTATTTTAATTCATCTAGTGTTTTCATTTCTAATAATTAATTATAAATTGCATTACAAATGATTTCAAAAAAAAAATATTTCTTGATTTTAATATATTATTTTTAGTCCTACTAAGACCAAATTATTTCACAATTAGCCAAATTGGCACTCTTTGGCTATGATAGCCCAATCATATATTTTATACTATTTTTACTCAATAATTAGTCATTCATGTTTTAAATACTAATTAATCATTTTAATTTACTCTATTAAGCATCAATTTCATTTTTTATAATTATTAGCAATTTTTATAAATTATTTATCTATTTTATGGGGTATTTAACAATTAGCCACTTTTATTCTTAATCCGGACCCCTAACCCAATTAATTAGCCCAGTTACCCAACCCAAACCTAAAATCCAACCCGGCCCAACCCCTCATTAGATCCGGCCGTTGATTAATTCAAATGAACGACCCATATTGGTCCTTTCCTTAATTAACCTAGGTGATTACCCCCTTCCCCTACCGGAAACCATGGCCTCTCTTCATCTTTTGGCCTTTGCTTCACTTCTACGCCGGGTATCACCACCTTGAGGCCCTTAGAGGAACCAGAAGGCGGTTCACTCACCCCATGGGTTATCATGCCATTTCCGGCCATCTCCGACCGTCTGAGTAAGATTTATGACCTCTCCGGCTAAAGCCGGTGAAATTTTAAGGTTTTCTCATTTTTCTCTGGGTTCTCTGAAACCCTGAAACTTAAGATCTTCCGATTTCTCTTTCAGATACGTTATAGATCTATGTATATTATGAGTTTATTGTTGTTTTCCCCAAAAGGTTTTTCCGATTTCTCTAAGATAACTCTTCATCTTCAAACTAGGGTTTCAAACCCCTTTTTCAAAAACGATTACCTTTCAAATTTTAAGTATTATTGTGTGATTTCGTTATGTTTAAGCTTCCCCTTTCCATGTCTGAGTTATTTCGTTAAAAAGAACCCTAAAGTCTTAGCTTTCACCTATGGCTCTGAATTTGTTTACAACAATGTGTTCATTTGTTCTATTGTGTTCACTCTGTTCTCTTGATTATTCTGTGATTTCGTGAGGTTTTACCCAATATCGCTTGTTAGGGTTTCTGTTTGACATTACCATGCTTAATCGGTGATTCATTTCTATTCATTGTTTATCGATACCTCTAATTCTTTGCCTTTCCTTCTTGTATTATGCTTATTCAGTGATTCATGTCATCATTCTATGTAAACCCCTAATTCCGTGTGATTTTACCCTGTTTTAATCACTAGGGTTTCTGACTCTCTCCTATTATGTGTTTACTTTGTATAACCTATACTGATTCTTAAATCAGTACTACTCCTATTTTGAATCCCTAATTTCCTGTGATTGATTTCCTTTAATTGATTTCCTGTGATAATCTTTACGACTATTAGTTATTTCTTGCTTTATTACTATCAGTTGATTCTTACAGTAATGCTTTAATGAACCTTCCCCCAATTCCCTACTTTGTGCTTACTATGTATGAAATCTTTCCTTATTTGCTATACATGATTCCTTTCCTTACTTGTAACCTTTTCTTACCGTTTGAGAGTTAACTCCCTTAATTAAGGAAGTACCCATACCATTCTAATACTGATTGATTATGAATCCCTTTGATTACTGCCTGACTTTGGTTTGCACCTTATTTACTACTGTTTTCAAAGCTATATATACCCAGGCCTGTTATTTTCAAAACACACGAACACACACATTGTTCAACTCTATCTTTACACACATACATACTCTGTACTGTTCTCCTTCTGGTTACCTGCTATTATCAGTCGGCTGCAAGCCAATACTGATTATTCTACTTGCCTATTCTTTATTTTGTGTTTGTCATCGCCTAATTGGTATGTCCGCAATTTAGTTTAAAGCTTCAAAACAATATGTTTCTTTTGGTATTTCAATTCATCTTATTTCCGATATGCTTTTACTTATGGTTTTGTTGCTCAACTTGGAATTAGTATGTATACTTTGCTGCTTTAGTTCTTAATACATCCCTCTTTAGCCTCAGCATGTTTACTACCCCCTTTGCATTTTTTAATATGATTCTGCTTCCCCTCTGTCTTCTTTGATGCTTAGCACACCACAATATGCACTATATGTTACTTAGTCTTTATGTAATCTTGAACACATGTTGTATCAGAACCTTTTATCTGAACCTGTATGTGTCCCTGCTTATTGTATGTTCTCCATATATGCTTCATACCTGTCCCCTACCTCTCAGTCCCTGCTAGTGGTTGCTGAACTTGTCTTAATTCCTGTTTATTGTTCTGTGTGTGCTGTTTGAGTATGTTGGATGTGCTACTGCCTTACCCTTTTCAAGCTAATCTTCATTAAACCTCTCTTTTTCTCAAAACTGTTTTAAAACTGTTCTTACTCACTATGAGCACTTCCACTATACTCTTAGACATTAGGTCCTGCCCTCTTGTGTGAGCATTACCTTGGGACCCTTGAGCTCCCTCTAAACTTTGACACACAAGAGCTGGCCTTTCCACACTGCACTTACTCCATTTGGTTATGAATCTGGGTGTGAGCACTGTCCGGGATCCCTTGAGATCCTTAGGGAATTTTGACACACTTGGATCATATGAAAGGCTGTGAACATCAGTGGCATTGAGAAATTCTGGAGATTTTGGGCCTATCAGTAGGCTCCCTATAGTATAACTTCTTCTTTTCATTATTCAGTTATGTAATTCATGCAAATGGCCTGTAATAATTGTTGTAAACAACTATTTGGGGATAGATAGTGAAAAGGGAGGGGTAAATATGCATGCTATAGCTATTAGAGGGTAGAAGACATGCTATTAGGTTTTATTCCCTATTTGCGCAATAGAAACCATGCTATTTTATTCCCTATTTGCGTAATAGAAACCATGCTATTAGGTTTACATTCCTTATTTGCGCAATAGAAATAACGTTTAGGATCAACATGTGAAAAGCATATCATGCATTAGAAATCATGCTATTTAGGCTTTATGAACACTGTTTGAGCATCTTGTTTCAGTACTGTCATTCATCACTTAGAAAATTCTGTGATAGGGTTCAGTAAGTTGGACTGAGCAAGAGACTCCAATAAAGCAAACTATATCATAGATACGAAAGTTTTCCTACGAAAGGGCTGGCTATTGCCAAGCTACACTAACAGTTAATTTACTTGTAGTCGCAAAAGTTTTACTACCAAAGGGGGCTGGCTTCAACAACCCATAAGGGAAAGCTTGCCAAGCTACACAACTCAAAAAACTTTTGTACTACAATCAACCCAACTGTTAAAACTCAGGAAACATTCATACTACAACAAGCTAACTTTCTTAGAGTATTCTTACTCTATTTTCATACATGGACCGGCCTTTCCATCCATTCAAAAGAAAGAACAAGAAGGAAATTTAGAAGGAACTCATATGTAGTATATCACAAAGATTTAGAAAGGTTACTAGATGATCTTACAACTACTGCAAGACCTCTTTTATATAGGACTAGGAGGTTATTACAAGACAAACCTGCATTAAAATAAACCGATCTTACATGGCAAACTTATCTACAAGTGGGTCCATTTTTACATATGAAGGACCTTATGAAAAACCAACTAAAAGCTGCTGGAAACATGTGACAGGGGTGAAATATACATGGTTTTGGCATGTGACAGGTTGTGGGAGCATGTGAAAATAGTGTGCTGCATGTGTTGAAGCATATGGAGGCATGTGAAAACATGTGAAGGCATGTGAAAGTGGGCCCCAGCTGGTTTGGAAGGATGTGAAATTTTGTTTTGGCATGGGTAGATGNCAAAAACATGTGAAGGCATGTGAAAGTGGGACCCAGCTGGTTTGGTAGGATGTGAAATTTTGTCTTGGCATGGGTAGATGATTTTTTAGGGTTTTTTGGTGGGTAATGTAGGATTATGGTGAGATTAACAAGGATTTAGGTAATTGATCTTCCTGGTTTGTCTTCTAGGCATCTTTTCAGAGATCTTGTATAGTAACGCCTGGAATTTGTCGGTTCTTTCTCGGCATGTTCCTTCTCCTTTGGATTGTAGGATGTGATCTGTAACTTTAATCTGGAGATGTCTTGCGTGATCTTTTCTCGGATGATTTCATATGGAGTTTGATATTCTTTTGCTGCTTCTCGGTCTTTTCCCCAGTGAGGATGACTGCTGGTATAATTCCAACTTGCCCAATATTTTGGCCATATTTCTTTCGGGATGCACCTGTTTTGCTGGAAGATAACTCTCTGTGCTTCACTGTATTCTTCTTCCATGGATAAAATAGACACGGGCAGTTTCCACCATAATGACGCTTCTACTTGTGCCTGGACTTTTCCATTAATGATCTTCACTGGCCTGTGAAACATGAATACCTTTGCATTGTAGGAATCGTTGAAACATTTTATCCAATATCTTCTAGGCTTGAACCATAATAGAAACACTTTAAGAGCTGGTTCAATGTTGTCAAAATCTTTGAAGACATTGCACTTGAATTCCATGAAAATGTCGTACTGATGGCATAGGTACCAGAAAAACCATAATAATTCTTGTGAAAAATCCTTCGCTTGAGTTATGAATATATGGAAGAAAGGATATTCTAGATTGACCCTATATGGCTAGAGAATTGATCCTCCATGTTGCCGGAAAACATGAAGCTCATAATAAGTCCTTCTTTCTATAATAATTGACGGATCAAAGGGATCCATGAGGTTGAACAACTCCTGTGGATTATCTGTTGGCTTCAATGAACTTGTTCCCGATATATTTGAGAACATAAAAATCTGATTGGTTAGGTTTTGCTTAGGCTTCAGCTTTTCCGAGGAAAATCTCTTTGAAAATTCTTCTGGTCGAGATAGAAAATCTACGAGAATATTATCCTTTCCTTTGAGGTGCTTGACTTGGAACTTGTATGGAGAGAACCATTGAGCCCACCTGAGAATTTGCGGATTGGGAATAATTTTTGCATTCAACTGGATCATCTTTGGGAAAGCCTTCATATCCATTTCTATCAGAAATTCTGTGTGAATCAGGAAAAAATTGAATTTCTTGATTCCATTTTTTACTGCAAGTATTTCCTTGAATGTGGAGTGATAATGTTGCTCCGCCTCTTTAAACCTTCCGCTGGCATATCCGCATATTTTTCTCTGGCCATCTTTTTCTNACTGTAAGTATTTCCTTGAATGTGGAGTGATTGGCCATCTTTTTCTTCAAACAGAACGACACTCCAGTATTCATTGCTGGCATCAGTTTGCAGTATTTTCTTACCGTCTGAAGGGATGTAGAGGGACTTGACATTTTTTGAAATCTCCTTTATTTCCCTGACTGCTTCATCTTGCTTCTTTCCCCATGATGGAGCATTTTTCTTGAGCATGTCTGTAAGTGGAGAAATGCATGTAGAAATATTTGGTATGAAATCTCTCACATAATTTATTACACCCAAGAACTGTTGGATCTGCTTTGTTGTGAAGCTGGTATCTGGAAATTTGAGCAGTTCTTGACATATATGTGGCCCTGGACTGTATGCACCTTGGATAAAATGCATTCCAAGAAAATCAATCTCCTTCTGTGCAAGAACCATCTTTTTTGCTGAAAGCATGATTCCATATTGTGTTATCAATGCCTCAAACTGACGAAGCAAGTTGACATGTTCCTCCAATGCATTGCTAAATAACAGGATATCATCAATTTAAACCAAAGAGGTATGGAGGATGGGCTGGAATATTTTTATCATGGCTTTTTGGAACAAGGAGGGTGCAGTCTTTAATCCGAAGGGCATGACCTTCCATTGGAAGTGATGATCGGGGATGCAAAAACCAGTTTTGGGTCTTTCTTCAGGGTGAATTCCCAATTGCCAAAATCCAGATTTTAAATCAAACTTGGAAAAATATTTGGCCTTGGCTAAGTGGGAGAAAAGAGTGAGTTTATTTGGAATAGGGAATTTATCATCTTGGAGGAAATGGTTAAGTGGCTGGTAATTAATGACTAACCTGAGTTTTCCTCTTGTTTGCTCAGCTCTTTTATTGACATAGAATGCTTCGCATGCCCACTGTGAATCGGATGGCTCTATTAGATCAAATTCCAAAAGTTCTTCACATTCTTTCTTTGCAAGCTGGAGATGATCTGGATTCATGCCTGAATGGCTTGCTTTTGTTGTATTGATGTTTTCATTCTTCTTGAAAGGGAGCTTGATGAAAAATTCTTCATTTTTCCATAACGGGCTTTTCTCTTTCTTCATGAAATCCTTGTGGGATTCTGCACATGAATGCTCAATGATATTTTTCTCAATCTCTTTGATTTGTTCATCGTTGGTGATTTGGAAGAGCCTTGGAATCTCAGAATAGGATTTGAACTGTTTCTTGAAAATTATCCCGTTAGCCTTGATCTGGAGTTGATCTTTGAGTTGTCTGTAAATGTCGAATCCAACAATAAGACCTTTTCCTGGTACATCAGATCCTATCAGCTTGGCCCTGTACTTCAATCCTGGAAAGAACTCGATTGTGACCGGATGCTTTGTGATGACAGTGGTAGTCAGAATTCCATTTAATGTAGTGTTGAAATCCTTAAAGTACAACACCCATTGATCTTCAGGAAGAACAGCAAGATTTATGAGCGAGGAAGCATCTCTAGTGTCGATGAAAGGAATAACTCGAATCGGTCGATCCCATTTGGATGAATAGACTTTGAGTTTCTACTTGAGGAACGACTACGAATGCGTTGATCTCCTCTCGGGCTTCGATCTCTGGTTCTGAGATTGGATAGTTATCATTTCCTTGATCTTCATAGATATCCAGAGAGAAAAGAGTTTCTTCACTAGGTTCATCATCCACATAGAATATAGATTCAAGGTCCTCCTCTTTTTCGAGATGTATTCCAGTGTAATCTTCAATTTCTTGAAGGAGTTTAACATATCTTCTCGATTGGGGACAATTTTTTATGAAATGTCCAATCTTGTGGCAAATAAAGCATCTGTTCTTCTTGTGAAAATTTCCTGGCCTTCTACGTCTGAAATATTTTGTGCGTCTTTTGGACCTTGGTTTTCCATCTTGAATTCTTGGCCATCTGAAACTCTTGAATCCTTTGTGTCGCCTAGATGTTTTGCAGGAACATCCTGATCCAGTGATCAGGTCGGATCTGCGACATGCTTTGTCAAGCCCTGGATTGTGTTGGATAATTTGTTTTAGGGCTGAGCTCTTTGTACAAATGTCCTCCAGTGCTACAAAAATAGCTTGTCTGATGTAGCCGACTTGTGGGACCGTTATTGATTGAAACTTTTCTTCAATGATGCTCATGGTTCGGCTTGCTAACATCTTTGGAAGGGAAGAAACAAAGGCTTGCTTTAGGTTGATGTCTCCACCGATTTCAAAGTATATCTTTGCCATTTTTTGAAAATGTCTGTCAATGTCATTTCTTTCGAGTGACACACACTTCATCTCGAAGAGTTGTCTTCGCATTTTCTCCTGTCTTTGGCTAGTATCTCCGCAGAAAACTTCATGTAGGATTCTGATGTTGAAGGCAAAATCCTGGGATGTAAGAAAAGTATTTTTATCTTGAATCCCAAGTGAATTCCACCAATCCCTAAGGATTCCTGAGAACCGTGAAGTTAGTTCTGACAGGATGATATACTTTTCTCGTTCCACCAAATTTTTGGTCACCATCCAAGTATAGAAGTCTTGGATTCTTTGAGGCCATTTTGAAACTTTGACGTCGTCTAAGGTGAAAGTGTGGAAGCCAGTTCCAACTGGTTTTGACGCCATGGGTTCCTGTCTTCTTTCTGGTATCGGTTCATCTGTCATGCCTTCTCGTTCCTCCTCTACTTCAGATATTTCTGGATCTCTTGGTTGACTCACAAATATCGGGGGATCATCTTCTTCGGAAGAGTTTTCTGTGGATTCATTCCTTGATTGAGAGCTTTCTTCCATTGTTTCATTGTCAGAGGAATTTAGAGATTCTGACCATGTAGTATCTCCTTCTGACATGTTTCTTGGCTGGGAGACATAGAAGTCCGGAATCTTCTGATCAGAAATCATTAGANCGCATTTTCTCCTGTCTTTGGCTAGTATCTCCGCAGAAAACTTCATGTAGGATTCTGATGTTGAAGGCAAAATCCTGGGATGTAAGAAAAGTATTTTTATCTTGAATCCCAAGTGAATTCCACCAATCCCTAAGGATTCCTGAGAACCGTGAAGTTAGTTCTGACAGGATGATATACTTTTCTCGTTCCACCAAATTTTTGGTCACCATCCAAGTATAGAAGTCTTGGATTCTTTGAGGCCATTTTGAAACTTTGACGTCGTCTAAGGTGAAAGTGTGGAAGTCAGTTCCAACTGGTTTTGACGCCATGCGTTCCTGTCTTCTTTCTGGTATCGGTTCACCCATCATGCCTTCCTGATCCTCCTCTACTTCAGATATTTCTGGGTCTCTTGGTTGGCTCACAAATATCAGGGGATCATCTTCTTCGGAAGAGTTTTCTGTGGACTCATTTCTTGATTGAGAGCTTTCTTCCATTGTATCATTGTTACAGGAATTTAGAGATTCTGACCATGTAGTATCTCCTTCTCCTTGGTCTCGCCTTTTCTTTGTTTGTTTTTTGGCTGCAAGAGCATCTTTCCTTTCCCAAGCCATTTTTGCAATATCGAATTCAGTTTCTTCTTTTGAGGGTTGGGTGAAAGAGATAGGATGGTGTGAGGCAGTAGGAAAAGTAGAAAATGTGTTGTCCATTTTTGGTGGGGAATATGCTTGTGTTGACATGGGGTAGAAGGTAGGTTTTGAAGAGAAAAATGGGGTTTTTTGTGACTCAAAATGATCATTTCTCAAAAGTTGGATCTGTTCCTTGAGTGAAATCGTCTTTTTTTGTTGTTGTTGAAAGAACTGGAAAAGTGAAGTTCTTGGCAGACAAATCTCATATTATAAATTTGCCAATCTTAGGTCCAAGGCTTTGATTAGTCCTGCATGCTGAGACGATGTCTGCTCCACCTTTTTCTCAATTGTTTCTACTTTGCTCATCAACTTGTTTTGTGTATGGGCCACATTTTTTATGGTGTTGCCAATATTATTGAGCACTTTGTTTTGGCAGATGGAATTTTCTGATTGCCAGTTCATTGTCGCCTCGATGTCACTTGTTGGGGGTTTTTCTCCAGAAGAATAGTACTATATTTTTCTTGGGGATTTTGGAGCATGGCTGATACCTTCTTTTTCAAAAGGTTGGAGTGGAGGAAAATCTTGGGTATGGCTGGAACTTGAAGGGCTCATCATGAATATTTATGGGTGTGTGGATTTTTGGGTTGATGGAGTTTTAGGTTCAGGTGGCTTTTTGGATTCTGGGTGGCCATTCTTGGGGTTTGTAGCTGACAAGAAATTCATATTTACCTGGACGGCTCAATGAACCAATTGAAGGGTCTTTATTTTCATATCTGGCTTGGAATTGCTATTCAGTAGCTTTCCCTTTTTTCTTGGATTTTTGTTTGGGCTCGTTGAGGCCAAATCTTTCCCAGTGACGCTGGTGGTGTTCATCATATTCTCCAATTTGATCTTCCAAACAATCTCTGCAATCGCAATCGAGATCCCAAGGGCAGTGTCCCATAAAGGGGCATTTGTACCACCAAACTCTTTTGCCTTCTTTGTCGAAATGTTGAGTCATGTTCTTCCATGATGCTTTGTATATTCCAGAAAAGTTCTCTTTCAGGGCCAGGGTCAGAATATTTGTCTTTGGGTTGGATCATTTGGCAAGAAAATATGGTTTTATTTGGTTTTTTGAGATGGGAATGGTCAAAACTTATGCAAACGGTTTTATCATTTCTTTTGGTAAAACTTGGCTCAGCAAATTGTAGAGGTTCTTCTGGTTCCCTTAACTTTTCATAATTTGTGATCCAGGAATCAGGAAGAATTTTGACAAGCTCATCTCTGGAAATTTGTCTGGGTATTTGGGTGCACATGGTGTTTCCTTTGGTAGCATCAATATTCAAGAGTAAAGCATTTTCTCCTCCGGGAAGGCATAGATCCATGGCATGATTTTGGACCCGCCACGCCATTTGGTGATGAAGAGTGGCTTGGATAGAATCTTTGGCTTGTGGGGCACCTTGAATTTGGACTTGGATTTTTAGTGCTTCGGTTAAGTATGGGTCAAAAATGGACATATTGAAATTTGAAAAGATAGTTATGAAGACAGTGCTTGCATTCAAGGTAACTTCTGCAGTACCCAAATTTGCATGTTGGTACTCCAAGTATCTTGTATATAGAAGAGAAAGTCGGGCAACAACAGGTTGACCTTTTCTTCCATGATAAGTGAGAGCAATTCGAATAGCACCAAAATGGATATGGATGAAACCATGATCTCTCGATTGTCTGGGAAAATCGTCTGGAATTTGGAGGGTAATAAACTGTTCCTCTCGAGTAGCAAGAATAGGATGCTGGTCAAGTTTTGAGGCAGGAACATATTCTTTGACTCTTTTTGGTTTGTGTTGGACTAAGGAACAAATTTGGGTCCATGGTGCGAATGATTTTTTGGAAAAAGCTGAGTAAGGGGTTATTAGGGGTAGTTCAGTGGAAGCTACTTTCTGTTCATCGGGTAGGATATCGACTTCATAGAGGTAATCATATTTGTTGGACAAGATTTTTTATAGAGTAGGAGACATATTCATTTTTCCTAGGGAAGAGGATGATGGAAACGACTTAAACATATTTAGTAAACTGTTCTTCCCTCCGAAAGGATTGGCTGTCTCTGATACCACAGTAAGATGAACAGAGCAAGAGACTCCAAGAAAGCAAACTATATCTATATGCACATAGAAATCTTGTCCCTAGGATAACACTCACAAACTGTACTCTTGCATATTCTGAAATCGTGCATAACGATGTGAGCATTTCGAAATCCTGCTTAGAATTATGCATATGCATCATTCTGTATCCCTACCTGTGCATTAGATACCATGTTTTAGGATTTCATTCATACTCGCTTAACAACACCTAGTCTAACTACTGGTGCATGTAAAAGGTATAAAACACTTCACTCAGCTTCTCTAAAACAACTAGAAACAATTATGTGCTCTAAACAATATAGAACACCGTGTATAGGTAATAATTTGCAACATTCCCTTTAAATAATTCAGATAATTAGTATAAATTGTCCCCCGCCTAAGCAAGCCTTAGGTTATTAAATTGCTAAAATTGGAAATCTGCCTCTTTGTTATTATCATTTATATACCATGTTTTAGGATCTGAATCAAGGACTTTAACTATGTTTGAGTCATGTTACTTATTTGCATTACCTGTGGAGGTATACTTGTGCCTTTTCTCTGCTTTTCTGTGTTTCCCCCTAATTGCAGTCCTACATGTTCTTATCTGTCGCCTTAGTATTTTTCCTTCAAACCTGAGGGTCTGCCTAGAACATCCCTTTTAGGATAGGAGTCCTAATTTCCTCCAGGATGATAGGAAGGGACGGGTAATAGCATGCAATAGAGGAAGAGACCAACACTCGATTTAGTTACTTTCACGGGGTGGGAAAGGGTAGAATATGGACATGATAACCGGTGCACTAATACCACGTGTAGCCCCTCTTCGAGGAGTGATTACCGGGTATTGCATTGATGTGATCCATATGACAAATAACCTAGGAATCCCCCTTATCCTTTATATGCATGTTTAGATCATAACTCTTTCAAAAAACCTTGCTCAAATATTAAGTATTTTCAAAACTTTTTTGGTAACGCATGTGTGCTTAGACTATGAGTCTTTTAAAACTCTTACTTGTTTAAACATTAATTGCCTATTTGCTACTTGCTCAAATTCACAAAAGTTGTTTGGCCGGGAACCACACTTGTGGATCCTGAGGGGTGCCTAACACTTTCCCCCTTAGGATAATTTCAAGCCCTTACCCTATCTCTAGTTAACAACGTAGTTGTAAATGAACCCCTTTGGTGTCCTAATGCACCTTTAAAAATGGTTAGGTGGCGACTCTCAAAAACACAAACCTCTTTTTCCAAAGGAAAGAGTTTTCTCAACCGAATGTCATAAACCCGATCTCTGCGAGGGAAGAGGGGGCGCGACACCAGGTTGATTCCTTATTTTCGTAGGGACAGTAAATGAATTGGAATCACAACACTGTCCCAGATTTTCTATTCCCTCAATTATGTTTTCCTGACTAGTTTGTCTAAGGTTGTTCTGAGTTTGTTGCTCCTCCCCTGGATTAAGCTCGTTCCCTTCTGAAGTGATTTCGTTGTTGTTAATATCATCAACCTGATCCTGCTGAAAGGTTTTATCTTTTGTAACAGGGCTTAGAATACTTTCTTCTATGGGCTGATTTGTGAATTCATTTTGTTTTGCTATAGAGTCAATCTTTTCTTTTCTTTTGCTGTTGGCCGGTTTGAATAACACTTTGCTCGTATTTTTGGCATTTTTTGTCTTCTTTTTCTTGGTCTTTTTCCTGCTATCTTTCTTGTTTTTGAACTTAGCATCTTCAGTTTGTTGATTCTGAATTGTCTCCAAGCTCAGAGATTTTTGGACTTCTTTGTTCCTATTGTTTGCTTGATTGCTTTCTTCTAATCCTGTGGCTACTTGAGGGTCCTTTTCCTGATTTTGTTCTTCACCTTCTTCTTTATTTTCAGCTTTCTTTTTTTCAAGTGCCCTACAATTGATCATATAATGGCCAATTTTCCTGCAATGCTTGCAATATTTTGGGACCCCTTCATATTCCAGTTTTTGAGTGTAACCTTTGAGAGGCGAATCTTCATACTCTTGTCCAACAAAAATACTTTGAGGCAGTTGTTTAAGTAAATCCACCTCTGCACGGATTTTAGCCATACTTGACCTTGTTCTTCCCATTATTGCAGCATCTAAAGCTAAAAGAGTATCGAATGAGCTTAGGAGTTATTTTATGTAATGCCAATCATGCATATGGAAGGGCAAACTGGTAATAGAATCCATGCAGGGGCCACCGGTAGATCCTCCTCTGGTTTGATGCCTGTAGACCATTTTTTCAACCACATCTGCATTCCGTCAATTTCGATGATCGCCGGAGCCAAACAGTTTTCCATTCTTCCTCATTGAATAGATCAATAAAAACATTATGATTATCAAAAATCCAAATTCTTACTGACCCTTTTAGTGAGACAATTTCTTTGAATCTTGACCTGATTCTGTCAATTTGGGGGCGAGGTCTAAAAAATCGACCCACAATAGTAAACTTATAATAATCGGCCATAATCTCATAGTAATCAGAAGCTTTGAAGATGACAGCAGGCATACCATTGTGAGTTGTGTGTCTAGCTTTCACTTTCTCTTTCTCTTGTTTAATGTCAGCCGGAGAAGAACTTGATGGAGATGAAATTTTATCCGTATATGAGATTTTTCCTGGAGGATTTCCTTGCATGTGAGAAATCTCCCCTTTAGACTGATTATGCTCGTCCAGACGCCCGGTTGGAGACCTCCCGATAGCTCCATCTGGTGGAGCGTGGTCCAAACTCGCTTAAAATAGGGTCCTTAGAGAGAAGACTTGAGGAGAGATAAGAGAGAGTTTTTTTTATTTAAAAATTAATCTCCATTGACATCCATTAAAATAATTTGAAATTTTGAACTCAAAAATTGTTATTTGTTCTGATTGGGTATTCTTACAAATGAATGAGAATATTCTTTGGAGCTTATATCTCAATTTTAAGAGATTTTGGTGAAGATTCGAGGTGGTATGTTAGAATTTCATAATGGAACACGAAGAAGACATAAATAAATTGTATATGTTTTGTATATCGGGTGTAGAAATGACATACAAAAAATACAATTAACATAATTTATATAAATTGTATATAAATTATACGTGAACTGTAGTTTTTGAAAGAATTCTATACAAAAAAAAATTGTATTTAAGTTATAGATAAATTGTAGATTTTCACCAGATTATATATATTTTGTAAAAAGAACTTCAGTCACTTTCTGCAAATAGAAAAACTTAAATAAACTGGGTAAATAAGTTTAAAATTTCGTCTATATACGAAAAAAATCCTTTTTGACAAAGAATACGTTTAACCTCAAGTAAATCTTGCATTTCCTAGTTTTCATGACCAGAGGCCCCAGCCCATTAAAAATTGAACTCAACGCATTGACAACGAGAAACATGGCGTAAATGTTACTCCTGATTCCTATTTTTCATATCCCATCATTCGTTTAAGAGACTGAATGTCTGTTTGGTTTAGTGACTTCTGAGTTGTTATATGATTTTCAGCTACTTTTGGAATTCAAGAAATTCACTGCCCGTATTTCGTCGGAACTTGGATGAGACAGTGGACGCACTTGGTTTAATTTCCACAAAACAAAGCTGTAAATATGTAGAGCATGAGTTGTTGCATGTTTAGCTCCTTAACCATATAAAGCAATTAGTTTACGTTCTATACACTAGCCATATAAAAAACGGAAAATATATTTGGCCAAACTTGTTTTGGGCAAAACGTCTCAACTGGGGTATTATGGTAATTTCGCACGGTTTTTAAGGGCATAATTGATATTTAGGCCTTTTCATTTTCCAGATATACCCTTTAGTATTTTTTATTGTTTTCCCTCTAATTCTCTCTCATTAGTTTAATGATCTTACCTTCTCCATGCTTCTTTCACATTTTCACATGCATGCTACACTATTTTTGATAAAGCAATTTATACTCATATACATGTATTATGCCATTTAAATGAAATACACTAAAATACACACATAATATACTAAAAAAAATACGATTAAATTATTGTACTTCAATTTCTATATTACTGTATCACTAAACTAAAAAATACTATATACTTTCTAACCCTAACACTTAAATATAAAGTACTTCAACCAAGAAGCTTTCAGCCCCCATTGACATTTCTATCTTTAATTTATTTTCTCCTTCTTCATCTCTTATCTTTTCTTATTGTTAGATTAAGGAATGGATCACTGGAAGAGGAATAATTCTTCAAAGGTTTATGTAGTGTACGTGGTAAGAGGCCTGGATTGTACAACTCTTGGCATCAGTGTGCTCCTATAGTTATTGATATCAAGGAAAGCATCTTCAAGGCCTTCAAAACGTATAATGAAGACATAGCAGCGTTCAATGAGTTTAGAAATGGATGTCAAGCTGATAATAATATATAGGCATCGTCGAAGGTGTATGTGGTATTTCGTGGTAAAAAACCCGAATTATACAACTCTTGGTATGAGTGTGCTCCTATGGTTATAGGTTTCAAAGGAAGCATCTTCAAGTCTTACAAATCTTATGATGAAGCAGTAGCAACATTCAATGAGTTCCAAAAAGAAAATGTTGCCAATGAAGAACAATCTTCAAGTTCTTTTGTTGATGAAAGTGATGTTGGGGTTGAAGGTGACAGTAGAGAAAGTGTTATGTCATCTGTGTTGTTAGATGGAATGTTTGTAGGGATGGAGATTTCAAAATTGTTCATTTGATTGTTAATTTTCAAAAAAAGTATTATGAATTTAATTGAAGTTTTAATTTGTCAAAGTGTTGTCATTTTGCAACTGTTTTAATCCGTACTACTTTGATTCATAAGTAATCAATTATATATCTTCAAGTACTCAACTATCTTCATTTTTATTGTCAATACATTTTCCTATTGTCCAAGGTCGGTGTCATAAGTTCAATGTGTTATATTAATACTGGAAAAAAAAATTGACCAATTTTAACGGACTTAAATTAATCTTTACAAATATTAGTTCATTTCATTAAGCATAAAACGAACAATTGAAATACTGAAGACAGTATGACTGTTTTGTTAACTTGAATCAAACGCGATTATTAAGAAAAAAAAGATTAAAAACATAAAAATTCATTGATTAATATGATAATTGAGGATAACATCAGCAAAAATTAAAAAAAAAACAGGAAAATAAAAGCAACAACACCATAGGCCTGGGGGATTGGGTAGATAAACTTGCAGCCAACAAAACACACACACCCACTACTCGATATTCTGGTTAACTGAAAGAGATTTGGAGGTCTTGGAGACGAATTCAGTATCGCTAGTGATGACAATGACTGAATTGCTCTTGGCACCATTCTGGACTGAGGGTACGGGCATATCGTCAAGCATAACATAGAGAGAAGCAAGAGGATGCTCTTCCAACATCACACCTTTCAAGTAGTCAACACTTGAATCACGTACAACCCTACCGATCAGTTCATTGACCTCACGCTTCAGCTTAGTGAAGTCACGCTTCAGATCTTAGCAGATAATATTGTGACTGACTGGCGAACCATGTAGTGGTTGTTCTACTGCTTTCTTTGTGGGAGTCCTGTCCATAACTATGCTTAGTTGTAGTAGAAGTTTAAGTTTGATTGAGCTTTGTAGGTCTGCCATATTTCCGAAATATATAGGGAGAATTATATAGACTTAATCTATTTGTAGAGACCCTATGCAACCATTACAGTTCCCAGTGCGGATATAACACACCATAGCAGCCCCTTCCACTCCTCTATGCATCCATTACACTTTCCAGTAGCCTCTTCCACTCATCGATGCAACCATTACACTTCCCCTGATAGTCGATTTCACTCCTCTATGCACCATTAAACTCCTCCATGCAACCATTACTCTCCTCTATGACTACAATTAATTATAGGAACTTGTCTTTATCCATCCGCTTATACACATTTTGGTTTTAATTTTTTTTATTTTTTAAAAAAATTCTGCCATATAATGGCATGCAATTCACAGATGTTGGATTTTTTTTTCACTTCTGCCATATAGTATTCTTGATCTTAAAAGTCTAGATTAATCCATTTAAAATTATTTTATCCTTGTTTAGATTTAGGTGTAGGTGTAGGTTCGTTCAGGTTTAGGTTTAGGGTTTAGGGGTTAGGGTATAGGTTTAGGTTTAGTCTTATTAAAATAAATAACTATAACAATAATAAATGAAAAAAGACAAATAATATTATGAAGATAGTGACTGGCTTAAATTAAAAAAAAAATTAAAGATGAGAAATTATCGAGCTAAGTATTAGTTAATCCTAGCTCTTGAACAGAGAAGATCACAACCCCTGATGTAGCATGAACTAGTTCAAAGAGAACAACATTCCCTTCTTAATATTATTGTCGACAACAAATTTTTTCCATCCATTGACAAGCCTTCTCCGAACACCACTTGTGAGAGTCACATGCCACTCCTTCCCATTACATCGAAGAGTTGTATTAACCGAAATAGGAGGAAGATAGCCACATATACTCTTTGGAAGAAACTGCAAGAACATAGTGTAAAGACAATGTTTAGGGTTTATTGCTAGTTGGGATAATAAACAGTTAACAAATCATGAAATTTAACAAAAATAAAATTACCAGATAATCATGCCTAATGTACGATCTGGGCACTCTCATCCAAAACCATGGATAGAATTCTTCTTTGATCCATCTGTCCAGATTCATGTTTAAAGTATTTATTTTGCTTAGAGAGTTGGAGATATGTTGTTTTTGTGTTTAAAGAGATATATAAAGAGTAAAAACTTTCAATTTCCCTCCAAATGATGTATTTTTTACTTTTCACTTTGTTTCCCTCCCAAAATTGTATTTAACATTTGACTCCAAAGATGCCATCTTGTTTCCCTCCTAATAAAAAAGCTAGAATACAAAAAATATGATTTTCCTTTTATTATCATGATTTTTATTTTATTATCATGATTTTTCTTTTATTATCATGATTTTCCTTTATTATAATTAAGATTAACCAAATATATATATATATATATAATTATATATTTACTATTATATAAATAAGGTCATACGTATGACCTTAACGTATGAAACTATATAAACGGCTATTATATTACTATAAATCGCAACGATCGATGTAATTATCATAGGTCATATGACTACTACAACCTTAGTCGATGGAATTACTTAGTTGCCATTGCCCGATACGTATGACCTTAACGTATGAAACTATATAAACGGCTATTATATTACTATGAATTGCAACGATGTAATTATCATAGGTCGTATGACTACTACAATCTTAGTCGGTGGAATTACTTAGTTGCCATTGGTCGATACGTATGACCTTAATGTACAAAACTATATAAACGGATATTATATTACTATGAATCGCAACGATCGATGTAATTATCATAGGTCATATGACTACTACAACCTTAGTCGGTGGAATTACTTAGTTATCATTGGCCGATACGTATGACCTTAACGTATGAAATTATATAAACGGCTATTATATTACTATGAATCGCAACGATCGATGTAATTATCATAGGTCATATGACTACTACAACCTTAGTCGGTGGAATTACTTAGTTGCCATTGCCCGATACGTATGACCTTAACGTATAAAACTATATAAACGGCTATTATATTACTATAAATCGCAACGATGTAATTATCATAGGTTCATATGACTACTACAACCTTAGTCGGTGGTATTACTTAGTTGCCATTGGCCGATACGTATGACCTTAATGTACGAAACTATATAAACCGCTATTATATTACTATGAATCGCAACGATCGATGTAATTATCATAGGTCATATGACTACTACAACCTTAGTCGGTGGAATTACTTAGTTGCGATTGGCCGATACGTATGACCTTAACGTATGAAACTATATAAACGGCTATTATATTACTATGAATCGCAATGATGTAATTATCATAGATCATATGACTACTACAATCTTAGTCGGTGGAATTACTTAGTTTCCATTGGCCGATACGTATGACCTTAACGTATGAAACTATACAACCGGCTATAATATTACTATGAATCGCAACGATGTAATTATCATAGGTCATATGACTACTACAACCTTAGTCGGTGGAATTACTTAGTTGCCATTGGCTGATACGTATGACCTTAACATATGAAACTATATAAACGGCTATTATATTACTATGAATCAAAACTATGTAATTATCATAGGCCACATGACTACTACAACCTTAGTCGGTGGAATTACTTAGTTGCCATTGGCCGATACGTATGAGCTTAACGTATGAAACTATATAAATGGCTATTATATTACTATGAATCGCCAACAATGTAATTATCATATGTCATATGACTACTACAACATTAGTCGATGGAATTACTTAGTTGCCATTGGCCGATACGTATGACCTTAATGTACGAAATTATATAAGCGGCTATTATATTACTATGAATCGCAACGATGTAAGTATCCATTGGACGATACGTGTGACCTTAATGTATGAAACTATATAAATGCCTATAATATTACTAACTCATTATATTAGTATGATAAATAATATACCTAATGGTTTAATTATTTTTTATTGAAAAAAAAATGATTGGGGTGAAAAGAAGAAATTAAAATTGACCATGTTAAGGGAGAGATTCGATCTCCCGACCCCTCACTCATTGCTAAGAACCAATACCAACGCACTTATTAAGACTTTTGTGTTCGATACGTTTCCATTTTTCTATATGATTGATCCCTAAAAGTTTATGTATTTATCCCCAAAAGTCACTTTTTGCTCCATCTTCAGAGATTTTCAACAAGTTTCTCACTTCTTCTTCTTCTTCTTCCATAGAATTTCAACATGTTCCATTCTCTTTAACTTAATCTCATTACTATTCTCGTTAGTTTTTCTGATCCCTATAGCCCTAATCACTTGCATTATGTCGCTAGTTAACAAAAGAATTTTCATTGAAACTTTACCTTTCGATTTCCTTAGCAATCTGCTCGAGGAAGTACTTAATCATATTCTAGTACTTATGCCATTACCAGATGCTGTTAGAACAAGCATCTTATCAAATAAATGGCAGTACAATAGTGTAGAATTACAAAATTAACTCTTGATCAAACCCTATGGAAAATAGACCAACCAAGGTATTTTGAAAATATCATCCGCCACATTTTGGATTTTCACAAGTTAAAAATTTTACACCCTCAATTCCATTTTTGGAAGACTTTACTTATGTTAGAAGGTTGTTAGGGTTCCTCTCTGAAAGTGTCACTGAAAATCTTATTCTAAAATTTCCGATTAGGGAGACACCATACAAATTGCCTGCTTCATTTTTCACGTGTGAATTTGAAGCATATATCTCTTAAAGATTATTTATTTTCTCCTCCACGAGCCTTCAATGGGTTTGGACTGTTAATAAGCTTGAAGCTATACAATGTCACTGTTGTGGCCACAATGCTTGGAAGCTTAATCTCCAATTGCCTGTTGCTCGAGCAATTGGTGCTTGAAATATCAGATAGTTTCAGTGATGTAATTGAAATTAATGCCTCCAAACTGAAGTCCCTTGAATTCAGAGGTAGAGTAAGCTATATTCAATTGAAAACTATTCCTCTTCTGGCACAATTATCGCTTGCTCTTAGGGGAGAATTGTTTAACCAAATAATTAGACCCTTTGACTAAAGCTTATTTTTAAGATGAATACGGGTTACTGATAATCAAGATAATGGGAAAAATGAATAATAGACAATATTACAGGAATAAAAGATCGAAGTTGATTGTATTCGAGAATCAGATGTCTTTACAAGCTGTATTCCCCTCCCTTATATAGGAGATTCTTATAACGTACGACTCATGCTATGGTTACTCATTAATGACTAATTATGACATTAATGAGGCATTACAAAGGATAACGGTAATAGGGGTTCAGCTACATAACGTTCGAGTAATCAATTATGGGTCCTTGAATCTGCCCGTAACTTTGTCTAGATTCATTCTGACCGTGCCTCTCTCCCATTTTGATCAAGTTGAGTTTCCCGTGGCTGATAAGTTNATTTACTGAATCGTTCTTCTTTGTAACATACCTCTTCAAAGAGTTACGTCCAGGTGTCGTGTTTTCATGTGTCCACGTGACTGAGTGAGTTTTCAAAAGTTGGCTTATGTGTGAAACTCTTTTTTACGAATACAGATAGTCCCCCCACTTACCATATATTTAAAGATTAATATTTGGTAAGTGGATATTCATTTATGGTGGGAATATTTTGCCGCCGCTTTTCCTCGAATCATTGTATCCTTCTCTACACCATAGGCATCGTTTGTCACTTCCATTTAATGCTCATACCACGTGTCATTTTCGGATTGGTTCTGCATTTAATCAGCACCTTTTAGGGCTTTTTGCGACTGTGCCAGTCCTGAAGTGACATCTTCAATTATGGCTTTTCATCATTATTTTCCTTTTTCATCATGTTTGACGTTTTTATTCAAGTATAAATACATGTTTTCTTTTCTTTGCATCCACGAAACACTTTTCTGACTCTGTGTTTTGTAATATACTTTCTTCTTTGCCTTTGTAAATATGTCTTCTTCAAACCAAACTCAAAGAGTAATAGACATTGAAAGCTTAGCGCCATCTTCTGCTCTGACTAGGAGTCGGAGGGGTGGTAGACTTAGAAGTCTAGGATCCACTCCTTCGAGGGGCTCTTCTTCTTCTCAAATAGTTCTTTCTTCTTCCACTAGATCTCCAGTTACTCCAAGATTTAGGGTTTCTCGGTCTTCGTCAAGAGGTAGAGGTGAACGCCTTCGTGAACTTGGAGTCGATAAAATTGTCCCTGCTGAGTTTGTTTTCGCTAGGGATAGTTAAGTTCTTGTAGATCAATCTTCTTCTCTTGATAGTGTAGAAAGATATCCAACCCTTATAACTGATGGTCTGATTTCCCTTGTTAGTAGGGAATGCTTTTGGAAATCTGACTCTCCTGTCTATATTCCGAATAGAAATCAAAGAATAACGTCTTACAAGACAGGATATTCTTTTGTTTATACGTATCCTTTCACTTTAGGGTTTAGACCCTCCATTGACCCAGTTATAATTGAGTTTTGCCGTTTTTTCAATATATGATTAGGACAAGTTGGCCCGCTTGTGTGGCGAATTGTCGCATGCCTTAGGAGTTTGGCTTCTTTAGCCTCGATTCCGTTTACCTTCAACCATCTTATTCACATATACTCTCCTACCTTATTTTGTGAAGGGGTTTTTACTCTGACTGCTAGAAGCAAAAGAGTGTTAGTAACCCCTGGAGACGATAATGATAGGGGTTGGTACCTTCGGTATGTCACTGTACCCACTGCTGGTTTAGTGGGTGAAGAAAATCTTCCCTTCCCTGAGAAGTGGAATCGCGCACGTGAGTATGCTTTAGCTCACATTTACTTTTTCTTGTTTTGACTTGAGATGTTTTATTTAACACCGTGTCTGTTTATTTTTCTCCTTTCAGCAATCATGAATACTGTCGAGAATGTCTCCGGTATTCGTGATTGGGTAGAAAACTGTTATCTGTTGCTCCTTCTGAAGAAAGATCTTGGAAGTACCTCCCTGGGAGGTACGGTTGGAAAGTAAAGACCCACGGTAAGTGAAGCTTTTGTTCTTGCTTCTTTCCTTACTCGAGTCTTTTTTCTTTTGTCATTTAACTTTTTCCCCTTTTAATAGGATTCTCTGCTCGTGGGGTATTTGCTTCCTCTATCCTGAAGATGTCCTTGGCTCAAGCCCAGGAAATTATCATTGGTTCATCTTCCTCGAAGAGGAAGATTAGTGAATCTTGTTCCATGGAGGTAGCGGAAGAGGGTGCTTTAGTGCACAGGACACGAAGAAGGCGAATGGTTTTAGATGACGAGTCTGCTGCCTCAACCTTGCCTTCTGTTTCTGCGATTGAGCCCCCGTCTTTGATGATGTTTCACATTCCCCTTTTCGTGATGGTATTGATTTTTCTCCTGGCGACGTCCCTTTGGCTGCTGTCTTTCCTACTTCTTTGAGAGAAGATGCTTCGTCTATTCCTTTGGCTATCTTAACTTCTGCTACTGCTTTGCCTGTAACTTCTTCAACCCTTCAACTTTCCGTGCTTGCTCCTTTGCCCGTGGCTTCTCCAGCTCCTCAACCTTCCGTGCCTATTGCTACTCTATCTCTGCCTGTTTCCATGCCTTCCGCTAGGGAAGTAGGATCTTCCAGCAGAGAGATGTGGCAGGTGGTAATAGAGGTTCCAATTGAGGGAAACCTTTTCAAGAAGACGGGTGAGCCTGAAGTGTGGCTCAAGCCTTTGATAGGTCC
>ML437350.1:0-39670 GCA_005239525.1 Nicotiana knightiana
TTCTTAAAGGATATGAAGTCACAATGGTGATTGGGTGACATTGAAAATATGGTCGTAATTTTTCTAGATGCCATTATTAAAGCTAAGGTTAATTTTTCCAGATGTGGATATCTAGTTTCAGCATCTAGTAAAGTTTTACTTACATAGTAGGTAGGTGATTGCTTACCTTTTTCTTCGCTTGCCAGGCAGCGGTGGTTTCGATAGATAAATCTTCAGATTCTTGAGGGCTTGCTGACATTCTTCAGTCTATTCGAACTGATTCTGCCTTTTGAGAACTGAGAAGAATTTAAAACTTTTTTCGGAAGACTTAGAAATAAATCTTCCCAAAGCTTCTTCTCCCTGTTAGTCTTTGAACTTCTTTTTTATTTGTTAAAATATCAGGTATTTCTTCTATAGNGATGCTGGAAATGGTCTTCCGTTTGTGTTGAATTTACCAACATATCATCAATATAAACTTCCATCGTATTTCGAAGATGTTCTTGGAACATTTTAGTCACTAACCTTTGATAGGTGGCTCCAGCATTTTTCAAGCCAAAAGGCATAACTTTATAACAGTAAGTCCCCCTGTTTGTAATGAAGGAAGTTTTTTCCTCATCTGAGGGATCCATTTTAATCTGATTATAACCAGAATATGCATCTAAGAAGCTTAATAATTCATGACCTGCTGTGGCATCAATCATTTGATCTATATGTGGCAATGGGAATGAATCTTTGGGGCATGCTTTATTTAAGTCGGTATAATCTACGTATACTCTCCATTTTCCATTCTTTTTAGGTACTACCACGGTGTTAGCTAGCCAGTTAGGGTACGTTACCACTCGTATTGAACAAATCTTCAAGAGTTTCTGTACCTCTTCGTCAATCACTTGGTTCTTGAATGGTCCTTGCTTTCTTTTCTTCTGCTTAACAGGTACGAAGGATGGATCTTCATTTAGTTTATGAGTCATCACTTCTAGTGGGACCTGTCATATCTGAGTGGGACCACGCAAAGCAGTCTGCGTTAGCCTTTAAATAATCAATTAACTTACCTCTTCGACCGGGGCCCAGCCTCAAGACTATATACACTTTCTGTTCAAGCTTTTGTTCAGACAATGTAACAACTTCGAGCTCTTCCGTAGTTGTTTTGATGTGCTCGTTTTCCTCCGGTTCATGAATGACGTCCGATCTGGAATCTGTTTCAGCAATAATACCTTCCGTACCTATTTGGGTAGTAATTTCTTCCATGCATTTTTGGGCGGTGTTACTCGCTCGGGAGATTCCCTTATCTTGTGATTATTCCACCTCTATTTTTTTGTTGTAGTGTACCATGGAGTTTATATTTCTTGCGGTTTGCTGATTGCCTCTAATTTGCTGAATCCCCCATTCAAAGGGGAATTTAATTACCTGATTCAAGGTGGATGGTATTGCTTTCATGTCGTGGATCCATGGTCTTCCCACGATTACGTTATAAGCCATGTCAGTATCGATGACTTGGAACCTGGTACTTTTGATCACCCCCTCAGCATAAGCGCTAAGCTCAATTTCTCCTTTTGTTATAACCGTGGAGTTATCAAACCCTGATATGGCTCGTGCCCTTGGGATTAATCGATTCCCCAATAGCATTTCTTCAACGACTCTTAGCAAAATGATGGTGACTGAACTACCTGGATCAATCAACACTCTTTTTACGTTAGTGTCATGAATAAGTAAAGATATTACCAGAGCATCGTTGTGAGGAAGCATTAATCCGCCGATATCTGCATCATCGAAGGTTATATCGTCCGCTTCCAGATTTTCACGAACCCGTTTTCCATGTGTAATTGTGAACTTTGTGGTCATTTTGCAAACTACTCCATTTACTTCTTCACCTCCGTATATCACGTTGACAGTTCGTTTTGGAGAATGAGGCTTTAGGGGCTCCTGCCTGTTCCTCATATATGTCTGTTTACCTTTATCACTAAACAATTCTGTTAAATAGCCCTGTTTCAATAAATTTTCTACTTCACCTTGTAAAAATCTGCAATCCGCAGTTTTGTGCCCATGATCGTTGTGGAATTCACACCAGTGATCTGGGTTCCTTCTACTTGGATTTGACCGCATCTCTTTGGGCCACTTAACCTTGTCTCCCATGTTCCTCAATATTGAGACAAGTTCAGTAGTACTTACATTAAAGGTATGATCCCCAATTCGGGTATTACCTCTCGGTCGTTCATCTTGATCTTTTCTGGATCTAGATGAGGATGAGACTACATGTCTTCCTGGTGGTCTATAGTCTAACCTAGTGTTTTCGAACCTGGGACGAATATCACATCCCGAAGGTCCTAAGTAAGGATCGTACCTGTTTTTACCTGATCTTCTTTCTGATTCAAGACGTTTGGATCTGGAATGATCTTCATCTCTTGAACGAGCAATGATATCTTCCTCTATTCCGAGTTTAGTACTATACCTGTTATATACATCGTTCCATGTTGTAGCGGGGAATTCTCTTAGACTTTCCTTAAGTCGTCTCGTGGCTTCTGAGCTTTTATCATTTAGGTTGCTTGCAAATGCCATGGCTGCCCAATTATCAGGCACCCTGGGTAACTGCATTCTTTCTCGTTGAAACCTGTCTACAAACTCACGGAGTAGTTCCGTGTCTCCTTGTTTTATTTTGAATATGTCTTCCATTCTTTTCTCAACTTTTTGTGCACCAAAGTGTGCTTTTATAAATAAATCTGCAAGCTCAGCAAAAGAGTCAACAAAATTTTCAGGGAGAAGAGAATACCAGGTTAGGGCTCCTTTAGTAAGTGTTTCCCCAAATTTTTTGACAAGGACTGATTCAATCTATTATTTTGTTAAGTCGTTGCCTTTTACTCCGGTAGTGAAATCAGTCACATGATCACGCGGGTCAGTTGTTCCATCATATTTGGGAACGTCATGCATTTTAAACTTCTTGAGTATAGGCAAGGGTGCCGCACTTGGCTTCCAAGGTTGTTGAGAATACCTATCAACATCAATGCCTTTGATAATAGGTGGTACTCCAGGAATTTGTTCGATGCGATCGTTCTGCTCCTTCATCTGTTTCTGCATGGTTAGNTCATTAGGAGTATCTCCCCTTCCTGAGTTTGCCAACCCAGATTGAGGATTTTCCATGGTGATGGTATTATTGGGGGGTGGTGTCGGTGGTGCAGGTAACGCTGCCGGTAGTCCCCTCGCAAATTCTTGCAAAGCTTGACTCACATACTCTGCAATCATTTGCTTTACTCGATCTTGTTCCACCGTTTGATCATTATTATCATTGTTGTTATTGGACCTTTCTGGGGATTGTTCCCTTGAACCACGTGGGGTTCTTGAAGCTGATGGAACTGGGATTCCATTCCTTTGCTGGTTGTTGTCATTGGAGTTCGACATAGTTCAGAGGATATCGCTTGAAAAGCAAACAAACATTATCAGATTCCCGGTAACGGAACCAATTTCTTTAACCAAAGAATTAGGTCCTTTGACTAAAGCTATTTCTAGGATGAAAACGGGTTACTGATAATCAAGGAAATAGAGAAAAACGAGTAATAGACAATAATGTAGAAATATAGAAAAGCAAAGTAGATTGTATTCGAGAATCAGATGCCTTTACAAGCTGTATTCCCGTGCCTTATAAAGGAGATTCCTTGATATAACATACAACTCTTGCTATGATTGCCCATTAATGACTAATTATGACATTAATGGGGCATTACAAAGGATAAAGGTAATTGGGGTACGGTTACATAACGTACGGGTAATCAATTGTGGGTCCTTGAATCTGCCAGTAGCTTTGTCCAGATTCATTCTGACCGCGTCTCTTCCCTGTCTTGATCAGGTTGGCTTTCCCGTGGCTGATGAGCTCGTGAGTTTATTGAATCGTGCATCTTTATTCCATACCTCTTCAAAGAATCACATCTAGCTGTCGCGTTCTCCTGTGTCCACATAACTGGATGAGTTGTCAAGAGTTGGCTTACGTGTGAAACTCTTTTTTTACCAATACAATACTTGTGCCTTTTCTCTGATTTTTTGTGTTTCCCACTAATTGCGGTCCTACATGTTCTTATCTGTCGCCTTAGTATTTTTCCTTCAAACCTGAGGGTCTGCCTAGAACATCCCTTATAGGATAGAAGTCCTAAATTCCTACGGGACTAATAGGAAGGGACGGGTAACAGAATGCAATATAGGTCGAGACCAACACTTGATTTAGTTACTTTCACGGGGTGGGAAAGAGTAGAATATGGATATGATGACCGGTGCGCTAATACCACGTGTAGCCCCTCATTGAGGAGTGATTTTCGGGTATTGTACTGATGTGATCCATATTGTTATAAACCTAGGATATCCTTTATATTCTTAGATCGTAATCCTTTCAAAATCTAACCTTCTTTACTATTTTTCAAACATCTGCATTCTTAAGACTTAAATCCTCTCTTATTTGAGCCTTTATTTGTTTGTTTGCTAAGCTGTACAAATTCACAAAAGCTGTTTGATCGGGAACCACACTTGTGGATCCTGAGTGGTGTCTAACACCTTCCCCTTAGGATAATTTCAAGCCCTTACCCTATCTCTGGTTAACAACGTAGTTGTAAATGAACCACTTTGGTGTCCTAACGCACCTTTGAAAATCGTTAGGTGGCGACTCTAAAAAACACAAACCCCTTTCCTAAAAGGAAAGAGTTGTCCCAACCGAATGTCATAAACCCGATCTCCGCGAGGAAAGAGGGGGCGTGAGCTTGGGTTTATGAAATTTAGTATTTGGTAGATATTATGAAATAGAGAGTGATCAAGGTGTTAGGAGTCTACTGTCTTTGGTTAGTGATCGGTTTAATGTTACTGACTTCTTTGTTGTAGATGAGTGTGAATTAAATATTAATGTTCATAATATAGTCTAGTACTTTGAGTCATACACATAAGAACTTGAGGCTGCTACTGACTGTAGTTCAGATGACAATGAAGAAAATGTCTGTCATTCTTCTAAATCTTCAGATTGTTTAGATGGTGATTTTGATTCATCAGAAAGACTTCATACACAAAAAGAGAGGAAGATTTCAGATAAGTTGACTGATTATATAAGGAGTTACACAAGCCCATGACATTCAAAGACATTTCAAAAGCTAGAAAATTCATCAACATATATTCCCTTGCTAATGGTTATGGGTCAAAACAACTTAAGAATTGCCCCCAAAATCTTAGGTACAGATGTTTAGATGAAGACTGCCCCTTTGTTTGTCATATTTATAAAGACTCTAAAGGCCCTGTTGTTAAATTCAAGACTTGAAAGGAAGAACACAAGTGTAATATTGCATATGATAACCACATGGTAAATGCAAAAACTGTAGCTGCTTACTTTAAGAGAGGGTTGCAAGATAATCCTAAAATTAAAATTAAGGAGATGATGGCAAGTGTAAAAGCTGCCTTTAACATCAATGTTAGTCATTCAAAGTGTAAAAGAGCCAAGAGAATGATCCTGGAGAAAATGGACGGTAATTTTGCAGATGATTACAACAAGCTTGAGGCTTATGCTAATGAATTAAGGTCTAGTAATCTATGAATAGATGTGGTGATTAACATATCAAAGGATGCACTTAGTGAAGGAATTTTTTTTTAAGAATGTATATATTTTTCATGCATTTAAAATTGGGTTTAAGAGTGGGTTGAGACCATTTATTTGGATGGAACCTTTTTGAAAAGAAAATGCAAGGGTCAACTGTTAGTAGCTGTTGCTCAAGACTCCATGAGGCACTTTTATCCCCTAGCTTAAATTGTTGTTGATAAAGAAACCAAAGTTACATGGGGTTAATTGTTAAGACTGCTACAACATTCATTGGACCTCAAAATGGGAGAAAGGATCACATTATATCAGATATGCAGAAGATATGAACCTAACAATTTAATTGATTAATCTCTTTTATTGATACATCTCTTTTTACTGATGCATCTCTTTTATGTTTTCTCATTTTCAGGGTTTGATTGATTCAGTCCACTTGGTTCTTCCTGAGGCACACCACAGATATTGTGTAAGATACATAGAGGAAAATTGGTGTAAAAGATGGGGACATGGGGAATATAAGAAGTACCTCTGGTAGGCTGCATGGAGCACATATGAAGAAAATTTTAAAGACCAATTAAGAAATATGGGACAAGTGGATGAAGATGGTAAGGATGATGTTGAAGATTTGATGAATTACCCCACCCTAAAGTTTGAGTAGAGCATACTTAGACATTGTTTGCAAGAACTACTCAGTGGACAACAACCTAACTGAGTCCTTCAATTCATAGATCAAGGAAGCAAGATTCAAGCCAATTATCAAGATGCTTGGGGATATTAGAGTAAAGGTTATGAACATGCTAAGTGAACATGAATCTGTTGTAATGACATGGAGAAATGACTTCAGTCCCCAATACTTGAAGGTTGCAAATAAGTGTCATGTTCATTCCAATGGTCAAGAAGGGTATGAAGTGAGTGAAGATGGTGACAGACAAACATCGAATATGGTTGTGAAGATATGCACATGTAGGACATGGGACCTAAACCCATGTCCTCATGCAATCACAGTAATACAACACAACAAGATGAATCCCCTGACTCAAATATACTAGCGGTACACCAAAGAGGCCTATCTCCTAGCCTATTCACATAAGTTTCAACCAGTAAGGGGAGAAAATTTTGGAAGGTAGAAGCATCTCATGCAATGGAACCACCAGAATATGTGAAGCTGGAAGGCCTAAAGTCAAAAGAACAGGAGAAGAAAATGAAACAGTCAACAGACAAAGTGAATTTGAATGGATACAGTCCAGGAAGGGGCGGATAATAAAGTGTTTCACATATGGTCAGTTGTGACAGAATGCTAGGGGTTGTGCAAGGGTAATATTATTTATTATCAAATACTATCTATTCTGTTTTTTACTTATTTACTCTAACTATGACTATTCTGTTTCTTTTGTTAAATAGCATTCTAAGGGAAAGCAACCAATGGCAAGTAAGAAAAAGGGCAAGCATGCAAAGAGACAAAGATGTTTAAAAGATGAAGACGGTGATGATGAACAACCCATGTCACCACTTGCTGCAAATATACCAGCTGAGGAGGAAATACAACTTTCAGCACCACAATTCAGTCAAGGAAGTCAGTCAAGTCATCTAGTTCAAGACACAAACTTTCGGTTTATGCCAACTCCTTCGGTGCAAAGGAAACTTCCCAACAACAGTGTCATTCCAGATTTTAAATTTCCTCATTTTGAATTAGATTTTTCCCAGATATTAGGCCAAGGAGTTTCTCTGAAGAAAGGACAAGACTGCTTATGTGACAACAAGAAACCATACCAGCTATAACAAGGACCATCAATTTTGTTGGTGACTCATCTGGTGTGATTGTGCTCTCAAACCTACCATACTCAGCTAAGAATCTCACCTGTAATGGTGAGAAAGCTATAGCAGGAAATCATCTTGAAAAGATGGCCAAGAAGAAGACAAAAAACGGTAATGGCAAGTCATAAAACTAATATAACTTAAACTAAAAGTGGAAAGTCATTTAAGTGGTGAAAGTTTATGTGAATTTTAAGTTTAAAAGGCTTGTAATTACTGCTATGACAGTACAATTGTTATTTTGATGGTTGATGTAATTACTGCTATGACAATACGTTTATTTATGTGGTTGGTGGTATGGACTTTTATGAAGTCCATTATGTGAATGTTATGGCAGTTTGTGTTATGAAGTAGGTGATGTATTGACAGTTAAAATTATTAATTTAGGCCAATCTTAGTAAATTCTAAACAGTTTATGGTATGAATTTTCAAGTTCGTCTTGTTCCCTTTATTCTTATGTACTATGACATTATCTTCTTGTTAATATAGATTGAACACATAAAGATATGGTAAATATGTAACTGCTGCTATAACAGGTATTTGTGCAGATTGACACCTACTAATTCAAAATGGAGAATGATGAAAATTGAAGCCTCATATTCATTCACCATTTCAAGCCAAAAATAGAAGCATCATACTATTACATCTCCAATTGGAGTATCATTCTAATTGGAGATACTCCAATTCTTAAGAAATTAATTTCCTATTTCACTAAGCAATACATGTCAATTCACTATACAAAGAGAGGGTTGAATTAACACACTGACAATCAACTAAACAAGAAAAAACCATAATGAAATCTTATCCAGGCAGCAATGAATCCAACAAACAATGCCCAAGTTAGTTGTACAACTCTTTCTTCCAACCTTTTGACTTTAGTAGCTTCAAAGTTGTTCATAACTTTCATGTCAATTACTTTTTCTCTCAACTTGTCTCTTTCAATCGTAACCGCAATCAAAGACGACGTGAATTCTCTTATTTCAAGCTGGGAACCATCCGCGAATACTTCATCTTCCCATCTGAAATAACCACATGCATTATTCTGCCAAAGAACCATTTTAAAGATTCAGTTTTCAAATCAAAATAGCTAGATATAGTAGAAAGATTAGACAAATTCACATAAAACACTTACCTTAAACCGTGCACATCTATAAAATTTCCTATCGGGGTTAGCGAGAGTGGTTGATGTGAAATGGTTGGCCATAATACCACATCGACACCGAGGAAGTACTACTCTGTGATATTGCACCTCACCTGAAAGGACAAAGTAGAGCAAACTAGAGGAAAGAGAATTTGTGCCTGAACCCTAATTTTTCATAGACGAAATAAGATCTTATTTAGTCGATAAGGAAACTAATTAACGTGCGAGTTTTTATAAGAGTGGGGCAGATTTCTAAAAAAATGGGCCAAGAATTGCCTAGGTGACAAATTATTATAGGGTTCCGGTGCCACAGTATAGAAAATCTATTAGGATTAAGGACAAATTATATACTATATAACAGTAGGTATAATTTTGGACGGAAAGTAAAAATGAATATAAACGTGACAAATTTTCAATAGTATAGGTACAATTTTAGCCTTTCCCCTTATTTTATGATTGTCTTTGGTTAACCTATTAGCTTCCTAAAGTTCACACCGTTAATTTTAACTTAAATTCCTTTTTTTTTCTCACCTTTTTTATTCAAATTGAATTTTTCTAGTTGAATTTGCTCTTTGTTGTTGTTCAATGAAAAGGCCAAAAAGATAAGACGCTCGTGAGATTGACGCGAGCAGATAGGGATGGTTATATTTTATGGAGCAAACTCGCAAATTATGCTTTGAAATGAAAGAATTTTGAATCTAAGGGCGAACAACAGTTGTCACATGCAACTTGAGTGAACTACATACTGATCAAAGCTCTGTAAGATATATGTGGACATCTTATTTGTATAACCTTATCTCTCTTTTTTGGTTTGAAGCTATTTCTCTTTTTTATTCACGAAGAGTAGAAGAACTGTTTGTATCATCTTTGTTTTTCACTTTTTTTTTTGGATAAATAAAGAAAACTTATTATCAAGTATAAAGTTATGTTCAATATCACCCAAAAAAAAAACAAGTTTTCACCTTTTTGGTCAATATATAATTGCTTCTAATTATTATGGAGTAATTATTTCTAAACTGTTCTCATTAATTTCATGTATATTATGCTCTTGAACTGTACAAAATTTTATGCCTACATATATATCTGATTTTATTGCAAAAGCAAAAGCTATATCAAACATTAAAACTTACATCTGAAAAGTTGACTTTCTTATTCAATTTTGGCACTATGAAAAATAGCTCGCTGAAATTAAATGAGCATTTGTGAGCAATATTTTTAGTAATGATCGAGTGTTGAAGTTCTTTTCTTTATACGCGTGTCAATTACAGTATATATCTTCTCTCACGCATATGTAGAGTTCGAGCTCAATATATATAGTATACTACTAATAAACTTTTTGCTGAACTCGATGGCTGCATCTAGTGTAGATTAACCACCAGGGACAAAGGATAGACACAGGAATTGAACTAAGTAGAACTACACATAACTACAAAACCTTAATTACAATTAATTATATACAGTTTGAAAGCAAATGGTAGATTTCGGCCGCGTGTCGATGCATAGTACGAGAAATACACGTAGCGTAGTACGACACTAAAATGGCATCGCATGCAGTCTGAGACGTGTCTGTCTACAATCCCCATTGCTAACTCTTAACGTTATCGGTTTCATGTTCTTTTGGTCGGTGATACTCTTTGCTGTATAACAGCATCAATAATATACATGCATGTATATATATATATATATATATGTTTCCAGAACAAAGTAAAAATTCTCATATTCAAAGGCTTCTTCTTGAATATATTCATCTGCTAGTTAAACATTTATAATAAAAATAAAAATGGCTCCTGAACTTGTGAGCGGTACAAAAAAACAGAGCTGGGCTTATGTAACTTTCTTGGCTGGCAATGGTGACTACGTGAAAGGGGTGGTGGGTTTGGCAAAGGGATTGATAAAAGCTAAATCTAGGTATCCGTTGGTGGTGGCGATTTTGCCGGATGTGCCGGAGGAACACCGGTTACTACTAAGGAGCCATGGTTGCATAGTGAGGGAGATTGAGCCACTTTATCCTTCATTGCAATCATCGGATAATAAGTATGCTAGATCTTATTACGTTCTCAACTACTCCAAACTTCATATTTGGCAGGTAAACTCTTACTACTAAACAACATGCAAGAGTTGATCCTGTTGTTGGTTTCTTTTCCTTTTTCTCTTTTAAATGAAGATTTTTTTAGGAGGTGTATAGAGAGAACTGAAACTTTAGCTTTTTTATGTTTTCTAATTAACTGTATTATTTAAGAAATTGTTTCGTTAATTAACTGTTATGTTACCCCTTCTGGATGTCCCAGAACTTGCTCAAGTCCAAGATCCTAAAATGCTTTCAGTAATGGTAAGTTAACCAGGAATATATTACTTCTCCTCAAATTAACTGTCCTAATTATGATTACTAACCAAATTAATTAACTCTCACTTTCGAAAAGAGAGAAAACATTAGTAGATTAACGAACCATTTTATTTTAGGTTATTTGACAACTGTACTAAATAGTTAAAGAACCTGATTATGTTAACATTTTCCTATGCATGCATCATTATTACATAAGCATTTTTTATACCCTCAGTCCTCATCAGTCCTTAAACCTTAAACTCAACATAAGCTGATTGCTTTATGCGTCATTGATCGATCCTGCAGTTTGTGGAGTTCAGTAAGATGGTATACTTGGACGGAGACATGCAAGTTTTTGAGAACATAGATCATCTTTTCAACTTGCCAGACAACCATTTGTATGCCGTGGCGGACTGCATATGTGAGATGCATGGGCAGTCATGCGCCGAGGTTCTACCGTGGCCCAAAGAGTTGGGCTCAAGGCCACCTATCTACTTCAACGCAGGCATGTTTGTCTTTCAGCCCAATCTCTCCATCTATGCTGATCTCTTGAACACTCTCAAAGTTACCCCTCCCACCCAATTTGCCGAGCAGGTATAACATAATTGAACCCCAAAATAATATATACCTCTATATATAATAAAAGGTACTATATGACATAGACTCATCGATTTTTAAGATATATTAATTGTTGTGTCTTCTCAAACTTCCCATATTAATGTACTTCAGACCATCATTAGAATTGCTATGCTTTCTATGATGATTTGCTATTAATGTATCTTACTTCTTTTTTGTAGGATTTTCTGAACATGTTCTTCAAAGACAAGTGCAAGCCAATTTCTTATGTATACAATTTGTTGCTGGCAATGCTATGGCGCCATCCGGAGAAAATCGAGCTCAACAAAGCGAAAGCAGTTCATTATTGTTCTCCAGGGGCTAAGCCGTGGAAATACACTGGAAAAGAAGAAAATATGGATCGGGAAGATATCAAAAAGCTAGTCAAGAAATGGTGCGATATTTATAATGACCAGACGTTGGATCATAAGCAGGGTTCTACTCATACTGCTGGAGTTGAGGGTGCAGTTGAAGCAAACAGATTAATGGCAGCTGCTTTTACTGATGCAAACATCAGTACCTTATATGTAACTAGCCCATCGGCTGCTTAGCAATGCCAGACCTGATCTGGAGATGAAGCTTCAAGTGTTCAATTAGATCTGTGTGTTACGTTGGACAGTCTACAGGAATACTGCCACTTGTTTATTTCATGGCAGTTTTTGTTTTGGTGCCCGAAAAACTAAGGCTATTTGCACGTTTGCAACTTATCTACGTGTCCTTAAATGTTTGTATTAATTACGAAGTCTATCAATAGAAGTTAGAACAGCAAACAGAGAAGTTGGAGTACATAAAATGGTTTCAGCTACTACAGTTGCTTTGGGAAAGAAGCTAACGCGTTTCTTCTTTCCTACTGAGTTACCTTTTATGCAATAACAGCGTATAAGCTGCAACAATAAAACTATCTATAGTAAGTCAATTTAATAACCTAAAAGAGAATCAGAGATAAGTTGTTATATACCGTAAATAATCTTGATATATAGCTGGTTGAAGATATATTGATGGTAGATTTTTTCTTTCATAGGTAATGCATCAATTCTTTTACATATCTCACTCTTGTGGTTGTATAATATTCCAAACATTTTAGATCGTATCTAGAGAGTGCTAAAAGTCCCTCAGTTATACGTATCTATTCACTACGATGGCAATGGTAACATTAGTGACAATAGGTTCACGACTGCGTCAGGAGAGTCCGTTGTAACTCCACCTTCATGTCTGCCCCTCAAAAAAGATGATCAGTCTTGGCTTTATATTTGAGTCAACATATGAAAGTGGGTTAAAAGTATTCTGACGTACAGATTGGACGCCGTCAGATTGGATGCCTTGCCTATCTTCTCGACAAGGTGGAATGATGAAATATTGGTTTTGTATCAAGAAAACATCTAGTGCTAATCCAATTTCGCTATCACTAACATGATCAAGAGTTATTAAAGAAATCACTCTCTTCGGGCTTTTGAAATGAGATAACCGCATATAGGCAGCACCGAGTTGCCATATCATTTATAGGTAACGGAAGCTGAAACAGCGCCTCTCTTGATATTGATAGCAATGGGGCAGGATCGAAGGTTCAAAAAAAATAAATAATAATAATTACGCGAGAACCATTAGATTAGATAAAATAGTTCAGGCATTTCGGGTAAGACAAAGTCGCGAACCTGCAGCAGGGCTGGAAAGTCTTCAGTCATTTAGCTTCTCATGCAACAACCATAGCACTTACCGCTGTCGCGTATCCTTGTCCACTTTCTTAAGTTCCCCATAATGGAGGATTATCAGTTGATTTTTCTCCTCAAGAAAAATGATCAGTTGTTCTCTATGGAGATAGTCGTTCTATGTTAATATGTTCGACGTCAATTTGACTTTTTAAGGTAACGCATGCTGCCTGCCACATCTGTTCCCATTAACATTTCTATGAGAGATCAGGCAGGGCGTGTAACTCAACAACACTAAAGGGCATCAGCCATGACAACCTTGCATAACAAATCCTATATGGGGTTGCTGTACTCAAAATGTATCTTACAAGGCCATTATCCTGAAAAAACAAAGAAACACACATTCCAGATGTCCAAATGGAACCTGTCCGCAAAATTTAGCGGATTATAGATCAACCAACAATTTGCGGCATATGAGCTTGAGAAGCTCATCTCCCCAATAAGGCAACCCGATCTTTCTGAACTGCCTGTGACAAATTTATGTCGAAGAGCTCACACCGTATTGGCATTTCCATTTCATAGAAAGGATTCTTCAAGACGTAATCAGTGTATAATTCGTAGATATACTTCAACAGAGATTCCATATGCAGACTTCCAGGTTCACAAACCACAAAAAATTTCGTTCCTGCAATTAAATCGGTCCAATTCTTTAATGGGTTGGCGTGTCACATAAATTGACACAGTGATTTAAGGGGGGAAAAAAGATATAAGATTGAATATCATCAAGTTAAATGTTCCATGGAACTCTTAACTCAGGCACTAGTTTGGCTGAAGCACAAAAACATAGGAACTAGTCTGCTAAATATTTACTAAAGTTGCTTCCCGTTCATTATTGATTAGTATTTCACCTTTTCTGTTGCAGTACCATTTTCTCTCTCTTTCTAGTTCACTAACATTTCATGACTGAACTATACAAGCAAATATCTTCTATCTTTGTTCTTTTTGATAGGTGCAAACAGCTTCATCTTTCCCAAATATGTTTTCCTGTTTTCAAATATTTCACTTCATTTCGACTTACTACCATCTAAAGGACAAACTTATTCCTGTGAAGTTTACAGATAAATCCAAGAAGAGAATGTCATCTACCCAACATTGGATAGTAGATATCTTGAAGAACCACAAAATCTTCCAGTTCTTTCTGAGTATAGTGCATTTTTTAGTATATTTTCTTATGGTTCACGTTTTTGTAGATTTAGGCAACACAGGAAGGAGGAGTTCATAAATATATAATCTCATTCTTTTTCTTGATCTGTCCAAAAAGAATGTTGGTATATTTATGCTGCAAAGATTGAAGAGTACTACTATAATGCACTTCAAATAAATAAACAGCCAACCACCAGTAGAACGTTGGTGTAGTTATATTTCTAAGACTATCAGTTAACTAGCCTTGGACTTATACACCTCAAGCTAAAGAACAATAGACACCTATCTTTGAAAAATAACACTAATGTATTCATCAAGTGTTAGGTAGACCCCAGTAGTCATCTTTCTCAAGCCTATTAGCCCTTACATGTAAGGTTTTCTAGCCTGTTAGCCTAAAAGCAGACAACTTCAACAAAGATATGGAAAGTGAAACCGCAACACGTGCAAGTCAAGTCACAACTCATCATAAAATAGATCAAGCAGCTTGATCAACCCTAATTAGGCAACACATTGTTTTTTATTACAGAAAGAATACTACTCTGTATTAGCCTATAACAAATCAAAAAGAGAAGAATATTATTAGCCTATATTTTCTCGACCCTGTCACCTTGTGTTGCACATTGGATTTGTGAATGTAGAAGGAACTTTTGAACAGATTTAGCATATCTCTTGACAAGCAGGACCAAGATAGAAACAAAGAGTTAATTTTCTTTAACAAAGCCCCACCAGAGAACAGAAATGATTAGCCAAGTTAAATTCTCAAATATCCATAAGAGTATATAGATTTCAAGAATAATACCGTACAAACACTGGCATACATATGAATTGGCAATCATATTGATAAAATTAAGTCCATCATTAACTCAAACTAGAATGCAAGTCCTTCTGACCAAGTTAACATGTAAATATTCAAGGATCACCATATTAGTAGTCTTTTGAGTTTCTTCTGTCCAAAGCAAATGAGAAAGTTTGCAGGTGCAGCAACTTGTATGATGTTTCCGGCAGATACCTGGGGTGCTGTTTTGTGCAACAAGATCCTGTGCATCCGTATTCACTTCACTAAGTACTTATGATGCTTTACCTAGCTTAGTTTCGTCTATCATTTAATCTTAAACGTATTGAGTTGCCACGCTGGTGGATAAAATCTCAAGAAGCTGTTATGAGATGCTGATTGATTGCACTAGGACTGCTGGCACACATTTCTCTTGGCTTTAGAGGTAAAGAAACTAAGATTACACATCAGTGACAAGACGATCTAAGCCCTCCATACCCTGTCTGACAGAGAGGTTTTGGGTTTTAATTGCTTTTCATCCTCTAGTCTCTTAGATAATACTTTTAGCTTTTCTGAATTGTGAAGTTGGAAAATCTTTTGGTTCTATGAGTTAAATTTTTTGATAACGGAAATTAAATTGAATAAAACAAATGACTCGATATCAATGCTTCAGCAGGAAATCACTTTTCATTAAGTTACCTTTTCCCCCTTTCCAGCATATGGACAAAATTCATACAAAATTTGGGCCCGCGATTATGATTTCAGTCTGTTAACTTTGTTGCTCCTAAGTAAGCTTTACTTCCTTTCTAGCTTATAGCTGCACATTATAACTAAACATTTCCTTCACAAAAAGGATAAATTGTACAACCTATAACCCAATACATATGATGGAAAAGATCTCAAAAGCTAAAGCTGATAAAATCACAAAAAGTAAAAATGCTTCTGAAAATAAATCAAATAAAGCCAAAAATGGTGGAGATGTAAGAATTACCAGTAAGAGATTGGAAGCAATGGAGGTCAAAGTTATCAGCTTGAAGGAGTTCGATACCGGCGCAACCATTAACTGGGGACAACTGCTGAGAGATAGCGTGCATAGAATGCCAAAGACTAGCCAATCTCAAACTGTCATTTGTGTCCATTCTTCCAGCAGAACCATAATCCTAACGTTTTTTAGACACTCAGTAAAACAAATTAGGATAAACAAAAACAAGCTAAGCTGAATAGCGCGAGAAATTGAATTTCACCTTGTAGAAAATAAGCCCTCCTGATTTATTGATGATATAAAGGCTGTAAATAGCTGCCATTTAGATTAAACCCCTTCTCTTTCTTGGCCTCTCAGTTGAATTGATCTGAATGGATTAACTTAATAAGCTCAGTTAATTGAAGGTTTCAATTTATTTCTTCCAGAGAACAGTCAAGTTTGCATTTGACACAAATTTCCCAAAAGAACCAAAAACAAAGATAAAAAATCTTGATCTCAGTGGATTTAGTAAACAAATTTAGCAAGTGAAGATTTACTGGCAATTATTTCTGGAAACAATTATAACAATATTGCATTTGATACAAATAGCACCCGAAAAAAGACCCCCAAAAATAACAACAAACACACACACACACACAAAGAAAAAGGAATTGGTCCTGATGTATAATTTTATAGAGTTGATCTATAAGTGTGATTCAGTTCACAAGATAGAGTTTGGGCTATTGAGTAATGGAGGGTAAAACAAAATGGTGGGATTGAGTTGAACCCTAGTTAGGGATGAGGGTCGAAATGAGACACAGTGTACCTGAAAAGATGGGTTCGATGATCGATGTGAGAGCTCCTCCTGATCAGCGACGAATCGGGTTGAAATAGGGGAAGCCGGAAAAGAATATAGTAAAATAAATACTTTTGTAGAGAAGTACTAAAAATAGGATACAGTACGTATTTGAAGCCAAAAAAAAAAATGAAAGGATGAAAGAAATGCGGTGAACGTGGATCGAACACGTGACCTTCAGATCTTCAGTCTGACGCTCTCCCAACTGAGCTATCCCCGCTTGTTGATTGGTTCCGCTCTTCAAATTGTCAAAAATTAAAGGAATTTTATTTGGTGTGTTTGTGAAGTAGAGAGTAGGGAGAAAAAAAAGGATCGTCTTTCAACTCAAGATGATAAGAAAACAAATTTTACTCCTTAATTCTTTTATCTTCTCGTGTAAATGAGATAAATACCATAAGTATTCAATTACTACTACTAGTTCTATTTCAGTTATATTCCTATTTCTATTTAATCAATTTCAAAAAGAATTTTTCTTTTCATCATTTTAAAATAATTTAATTTAAAGTTCTCAATTTATCATTATGATAATTTTATGTTACATGTTTAATAATATAAGTTTTAAAAAATTATATTTCTCTTTTAAATTATGCAACCAGTGAAACAAGTTCTAATATATTTATTTTGGAATAGTAGGAGGATCAAGTTTACTCTTTTTCCGATTAATTTAACTTGACGGTCGGCGGTTGGAGGTAGTTGAAGAAGCAATGTATGGGAAGGAAGTGAAGAACGTGGCCATGGCTGAATCTTGAGTATTCTCTCATACTCACATTCCTTCTGTCTTTTTTTATTATAAATTATAAAACTAAATTCACAAAAGCACAATCACTACTCTACTTCTCTATTGCTTTTCACCAAACACTTGATAGACATGGCTGTGAAGGAAGACAGGAAGCCATCAGTGGAGATCAACAAGCTCAAATTCACCTACCCTGGTATCGATGGTCATCCGCCTCCCGGATCTACGCCCTTAATCGAAGATTTCTCACTTACTCTCTATCCCGGTGACCGCTGCCTTCTTGTTGGATCCAATGGCGCAGGTTCTATTCGATTGCTCTTCTTGACATTGAATTACAATTGCCCTCTTTAATATAATTAAGAAATCAAAAGGGTTGCTTTAGAATTTTTATTTCTTGCTGCTTTAGATGTCCAATTTCGAAATTTTTTAGGGTGCCTTTTGTATAGATGAAATGTTCCTTTTTTTTGGGGTGGAAAATGTTTTAGTTGGAAATCATTTGCTGGATCATGTTTCAGCCGTTTGATTAGGTATAAAAGTTTGTGACACAGCCCGCAGGGTAATTGTACGATGTACAAGATAAGCTATGACGATAGTGTTTTAACATACTTTTTAGTATTAAAGATTTACAACAATGTTCGTCTATTGAAATAAGCATATGGAGTAAGATGTGTGATAATTATAAAGGAAAATGACTTGCATCCATAAGGAAGAGAAGTCATCTTCCTCCTTCTGGTAGAAAATATAGAAGACATAGCTAACCAAACATTGAATAAGCATTTTTCGCCCTACCTGTTGACCTGAGAGACATCTCATGTTGGGTAAATGGATGTATGTTTGATAGGGAAGACTACAATTCTGAAGATATTGGGAGGAAAGCACATGGTAGAACCGGACATGGTCAGAGTGCTTGGTAGATCTGCATTTCATGACACTGCTTTAACCGCTTCTGGAGACCTCAGTTATCTTGGCGGAGAGGTATCTCCTCTTTCTCTGTTCGTCGGCCATCTTTTTATGGGTTATTATGTTTTTAGGACTGTTTGCTTCTTTTATTTTGTTAAATGGATGCATTGGAATTTAGAAGTTCTCATCTTATGTCCAGTTCAGTAAATTCAAGCATAACCAAGTGTTCTTCTGTTATGTTTACCAAGAGTATATCGTCAACTAAGTTGGGGCTCTATTTGGAATCAGTTTTTAAATTCTCTTTAACATGGTTTCTCTCATTTACTTGTTGGTAGTTTCAATGTGTAATATGGTACATTGCAAGAAGGCTTTAGTCATAAAGGTGTTTTGTTATAGCAATGTAAACATCTTGTTTAGGCTTGATAGATCTCTCTTAACAACCACAAACAACAACAAACCCAGTGTAATCCCATAAATGGGGTATGGGGAGGGTAGTGTGTAAAAATAAATGTGCCACATCACATCTTTTAATGAACTTGTGAATTTAGAAATTGATCATTAAAGTAGAAAATTAAGGTCTGGTGTGCTTTCTGTTTTACAGTGGAGGAGAGAAGTTGCATTTGCTGGATTTGAGGTGCCTATTCAAATGGATATTTCTGCTGAGAAAATGATTTTTGGGGTTCCAGGAACTGATCCTCAAAGACGAGATGAATTAATTAAGGTATGAATGGAATTATGGAAAATGAATGAAAGTTTTCTGTGTGGAAATTTTTGAAGTCCCATGGGGCTTTTGATCTGCCTGATTTTTTATTGTTATCACTGTACCCTATTACACAAAGGCAACGCGAAAGGAATTTATGTTATCTATTACTTGCTCAGCAACAATACTAACAAAGGCAACTCATGAATGTAATATGTTAACATGTCCTTGAAGATGATAAAAGCAATCCGTGTCATTCTTTCTTTTCTCAGTGTCATTCTTTCTTTTCTCAGACATCTACATTTATTTCTATGAAATGCCATTAGTATTGTATCGGTAGACATACAATAATTGAATGGAATGAAGGAGCTTTTTGACTGCATGATTAACTCTTATTTAGATCTCTGGAAGCAACTATTTCACAGGCAGCTTGAATTAGTTAAATGAGCAATTTATCCATTATCCTTGAAATCGAGCAATTAGATAAAGTAAGATTTTGAAAACTGAACCAGAGTGACAAAGCCAATCTGACAGGTATCTATGGCAAACAACGTTGATGTAGTTAGTGCCTCTACTTATAAAACAGATGTAGAATAATTATATTTTTCCAAACACAGCCACCCCTTCCCTTGAAATCACAATTTCTATTTCATTATTCTCTCTAGATGTTCTCATTTGAGCAGTATGGCAGGTTGAGAAATTTCTATTGGTGTATATAAAACTCTGCTTCTTATCCCTTTATGTGATTCTTCCCTATATCAAAAGTATAATAACACTAGACCTATGAACATTTAAGGTTTCTGTTAGTTCTTTGAGGGTGAAACCGGTAATGGTGGACCATAATGTCGTAAACGCTCTCTTTTTTTGTTACCTTTTCTCTCTTCTTACTAATTTTCCAGGCTTAGTCAGAATATGTTTCTGCATTACAAGTTGGACTGTTCTAACTCTCTACCATAGTAAAACTAGGGGAAGAAAATTAGACCTTTTTACTTTTTCAGCGGACGTTAACCATACTTATCTTTTAATAACTCTGATTGTGTGAAAATATCTAATGTGCAAACAACTAGATAGATAATGTCAATAATTTAAATATTATGTTGATGCAGGTTCTTGGTATTGATCTATCCTGGAGAATGCACAAAGCATCTGATGGGCAAAGAAGAAGAGTGCAGATCTGTATGGGTCTCCTGAAACCATTCAAGGTACACCTGCCTTTCACCAAGTAAAAGCAGTTAACGTTTAACTGTCACAAATTGCTTGAGGACAATGTTGACATAAGATATCCCCCTGCTTGTGTAGGTTCTTCTTCTTGACGAGATTACAGTTGACCTAGATGTTCTCGCAAGGGCTGATCTTTTGAAATTTCTGAGCAAAGAATGTGAAGAGCGAGGCGCTACTATAATTTATGCAACACATATTTTTGATGGTCTTGAGAATTGGCCTTCTCATATGGTAAGAGCTGAATCCTACGTCTTGCTTTATTTGGATCTTTTGAAGAAAGTAGTGATACTTAAAACAATTATATTATTTGAAGCTATATGTGGCTCATGGGAAGTTGCAGTTAGCAATGCCAATGGACAAGGTGAAGGAGATCAGCAATATGTCGTTAATGGTAAGTTCTGATGTCATTAGAAAATATAAGATCCAAAGTAGAACCTCATTCAGTTTTAATTTGGAAAGTTCAAACATGCTCCCCACCCTACTGCTTGGCTAAGAGATTCGTGGATGAACTGTTTGATTTCATCAAGTTCCTGGACATTTGGCTGAAACATGACAAGTTGTTATCTTATCTTTTTCTAAAATGGATTTTACATGATACTTCATATATTTTTTCATATGGATTTTGCATGGTTTTTCTAACTGGATACGCAGAGGACAGTAGAGAGTTGGCTGAGGAAAGAAAGAGACGAGGAAAGGAAAAGAAGGAAAGAGAGAAAGGCGAAGGGCCTTCCGGAGTATGAAAAACAAGTTGAGGGCAGTCGAGTGGTTGGAGATCCAGCTCGTGCTGCTGCTCGTCCATTAAACAACGGTTGGGCTGGTGGAAGGCTAAATTCTACTATTGCTGGTGAAGAAAATTTTGTCTTAAGCTCGAACCGTGTTCTAAGATAAACAGATCTAATGAACACGTCTTCGGAACTGGTGTCTCAGCTTATTTTATCATTTCATTTTTACTGGTCAAATGATCATGAAACTAGTGCTATTAAAGTTTGTTAAATTCTAGAATAGAAATATCTATAATATGATTTGTATACGTATTTCCTATTCTTTATGTATTCCCGTCTAAAAGAAAAAATAGTATTTGATTAAAACCAGAGCCTATGTTTCCAGTTTGAGATTCGAGTCTCAAGCTTCTAAAGAACACCATAGCATGTTCTATTTGCATACAATATTATGTTAATTATGAGAGTCGATTAAAAGTTTGAATTATGGAAAAGCATGGTGAATAGGGAATACGGACAAGCAGAGGTAACACCAAATATATGGATTATACACTTGCTCAGCATAAGAAAAAGCGAAGTTAATCTGAGATTAGAGGAGATTGTGGTACTTAATTGCAAAAAATTCAAACATTCAACTTAGCGTTTCAAAGGAATATCATAATAGATGAAGATGAAAATAGAATGATTGGAATTGGAATAGTGCAGAAGATATCTATCAAATGCAAAATTTTTAACATGGTTTTAAGAACATCAATGATATATGAGAGTAGGTTGGGGAAAAAATGATGTACGAGAGTAAAAAAGGGGGCTCCCATATACAAACAAGATGAGTGTACATAAATTTTAACACAGTATAACCCAGGATCTAACATGATAATGAAATACAAAATATGTATTTGAATTAGCACCAGGATCAAACATGATAATAGAACACAAAATATGTATTTGAATCAGTGTATGGGTCAAAATCAGATCGAGGAAGTTCGTCGAGCAAAGATGGTTGTTATGAGTGATTTGCAAATCATCATGAGCAGTTTGGCCGAGGTCGACCAGTGATCAAATGGAACGAGCCGCCTAGCGATCAATCATGGCCGAGGTCGAGCAGTGTAGGTAGAAGTAACATCTAGTTTTGTATTAGGATCTTCGAATATTCTCTCTGATTGTACTTTTAGAGTTCTTTGGGAATGTCACATATAAATAGAAGGAGAGAAAGACATGTAATATTCCATATGATAAGAACTCTTTTGAAAACAAGCTCTCTAGATAAATACAAAGAATAACTTTCTGAAGAGATTCAACCTTTTTGGATTATCTATTGTCATTTCCACCAAATCCGGGAAAGTGTCCAATATACTCTTATATTCTTGTCATTCATCACTCTCAGAGGAAGGAATCATCCATCTCATTCAATATTGGGTGAATCTTCCTCCTTATTTAAATCTAGTGTCATTAATTGCTATTTAATATCGGATACCTCTAGCATATTTTTACATTCGATGCATTTAATATTGGCGCATTAAATCCTTCTCTCAACTGCCCACTTTTTTACATCATTAATTTAAGATCTCTTGTTAATAGCTTTAACTAGGATTAACTCCATTTAATAACTGATTAATTAGTTTAACCAAAGATTATCATTTTTTGGTCAAACAATTTGGCGTCGTCTATGGAGATTTCCTAGTCAAAGTCCTAGTTCCTTTCAGATCTAAAAAAAAAAAAAAACCCTATCTTTTCCTGTGTACACGGTCTGACATGGCAGGTAATTGAGAAGAAAGGTTGAAGGCAGTAGCCAATCTCATTACCAACCCCTTAAACACCATTAACGAGGCCACTAAAACATATGCTGAGGACATGACGCCAAACGCCTCCCCCAGGCGGAGCGGTTCACCCCTTCCATACAGTTGCATAACAACCTCACATGGTAAAGGGGCCTCTACGTCCACAACAGAAGAGGCACCAACAGCAGTGAAAAAGCTGCTCAAAGCATGGTTGACAAACACGCTTACCAACATCCTCGACAAACCTGCACAAAGGACGAACCGAGAGAATGTAAGGGTTTGCGTCACACCAATGACAGACGAGCAACACGACGCTCCCCTTGTAACAGGTATTACTCACAACGTTAATAATACAGGTGACGACACCCTCACAGTCATTTTGAGGAAGATGGAGGAGATGGAGAACGAGAACAAAATGCTTCTAGACCAAATGAAAGAGCACTAAGAGAGGGTAGAAAAAATACCAGGCACCCCAAAACTCTTACCAAAAAGAGATGTCGGCTTGTTCATTGAGCAGCCATACAGTGACGAAGCAACACCACACGCCATACCTAAAACCTTCAAAATTCCTCCATACCTAAAAATATACGATGGTACGATGGATCCTGAGGATCATGTGATTCACTATGTCACCGCGGTAAAAGGCAACGCCCTCGCCAAAGAACAAGTGTCTTCCATATTATTGAAAAAGTTTGGTGAAACCCTCTCCGGGGGAGCACTAACTTGGTATTCACAACTACCTACATGCTCCATAGAAACATTCGAGGAAATGGTCGACAACTTTGTAACCGCCCATGCAGGAGCTAAGAAAGCATAGGCGAGAGTGAACGACATATTTGCCATTAAACAGTCACCCGGTGAAGGGCTGAGAGACTTCCTCACTCGATTCAACCGTGTAAGGATGACCTTGCCAAATGTATCAGAAGGAATGGCAGTAGCAGCTTTTCGGAACGGGTTAAACATAGCAGTTCAAGAGCGACCAGAAAATTGTTGAGCCGGCTTATGAAGTATCCTCCAACCACTTGGGATGAGACACACAACGCTTACTGCGCCGAAGTACGATTTGACAAAGACGACCTCAATGGGCCAACTCAACGCTGACCTCGGTGCAAATGGAATCCAGGAAAGACCGAAGAAACGATAACAGAAGAGACCATGCAGGCCCGCAGACCAACCGCGAAAGACATCAATGATACGTCAGCGCCGCCATCATACCGCCTCCCCGTCATGGAGACGGCCCATCTAGACCTCAAACAGGGACTCACCGAAGCGAGAGAAGTATGCCTCCCTTACTATCTCTCACAATTTTTGTGTTTCTCCCTCAGAAATAGTTTACGCCCTGGAGAAGCTCGGCCCAAAAGTGAAATGGCCACGGAAGATGAGGTCTGACCCGAACACCAGAAAGTTAAACGCCCTCTGCGAATTCCACCAAGAACGGGGTCACAAAACCGAGGACTGCATCACTCTAAGGCAAGAGGTCGTAAATATGCTTCACCAAGGATATTTGAAAGAACTCTTAAGTTACCGAGGAAGGGCAAGCTTTGCTCGAGGACGCAAATAGCATCAAGGTCCACGCAAGATAAGGCCAAAAACTTGACTTTACTAAACAAGCGAGAAAGCCCCTTTCTATCTAGAAATAGAAAGTGCTTCGAAAGGTGCCGACTACCTTCTTACTGACAGCACAGCTAGGTGTTGGCACTCAATTAGTAGCGCTGGCACGTCATGATCATCGGAGGGGGTGACGACGTGTCGATCAACAATGTAAAATTCACGACCACCCACAAGCTGAAACGATAAATCACTCATGAGCGGTATGACGAACTCGACGAGAGTATCATCTTCAATAAGTCAGATACGCACGGTTTGGTCTTTGCTCATTATGACGCTTTTGTTATTACTTTACGCATCTTAGACACATATGTGAAATGTATTATGGTTGATGATGGATGCGGCGCGTGCATTATCCACCCTCGAGTGCTTGCACAAATGAAACTCGAGGATAAGATAGTGCCACGTTGCATCACACTAACGGATTTTAACAATGCAGTCGAGCGGACATCTGGAGAAATCACGCTACCCGTCCCACCGGCGGCGTCACTTTGTGTTGATACCCAATTTTTCCTCATATTTCTCAAAAATACATATATGCCTTTAAAATAGTGCATAAGCATCATCAAGTATTTTTTCATAATTTTTTTATATTTTTTAAAGGTTTTTAATCAATTTATTCCTGCATTTTTACTATATAAATAACTGTTAATTGCATCACAAGTAATTTTATAATAATTTGTTATTTAATTTTCATCATCTAAATCCATATTAAGTTTTAATATTTTTGATATTTATTATAATTATATTTGCATCCTAAGGCTAAAATTGCATATTTTGCAATAATAGCGCATATATATACATATGCATAATTATATTATTTATACAGAAAATGAGTTTTTATATTTTTATAATATTGAGTAATTATTTCAAATCATTTTCATGCACAAATGATATTTTTTTACTATTAATTATTTTACTGATTTAATTGGGTATTTAAAATCTAGCCCTTTTTCTTAATTAATTTCGGACCTAACCCAATTACCCCAACCTAATTACACCAGCCAATAACATAATACCCAATACCCATTAACCCAATCCATGTACCCGTTTAACCCGACCCAGCACCTTTAAATCAGGATCGTTGATTTCTAAAATCAACGGTCCATAATCATCCCATCCCTTTAACTAGCCAAACCCACCTAAACCCTAATCACTTCCACCTGCCCGCCATCACCAAACACTCTCATCTTCCTCTCCCCTCTCTTCTGAAACTCTAGCGCCGCAATCCCCATCTCCCCTTTGATTCCAACCTAGAAATGGAATCACTCGGTGATTCCTTATCTTATTTGGCCCCCTTTCCTCACCGGCTACCAATTTTTGGTGTTACCTAATTTGCTTGCCTCAAATGGCAAGAAGATCATGTAGAGATCGAACCCAGGCTGGTTCAAATCTCTAACCGACTGATTATTTCCATCTATATTCATCAGCTTTTCTATGTAAGTACGAATATCTTTTCTATCTTTCACTGATTCTTAATTAACCCTAAGGTTAGGGTTTTCAGATCTTTCCGATTCAAACCAAACTGGTTTTAACCTTATTTTTTTATGTTATTCTGTATAAATGTTTTGAATTACCCAATTTAGGGTTTCAAATCTTCTTAATCGAACTAGAACTGGTTCGGTTCTATGAATAACCCCTGTCTATGTTCACTTTGACAAAATATTTGATTCTTTACTTATGTTTTTATCGATTTTATGGCTTACCTAAAATTAGGGTTTCGAACCTTTTATTTTAGGGCCAGATCTGTTTGATTATGTGTTATGTGAATATGTTCCCGTCTACGTTCATCCTATAAAGCATGTGACTCTTGCCTTTTATCTTTGCTGATTTTATGGTTTTACCTAAAATTAGGAATTGAAATCTTTTACCGAGATTTTTACCCTTACCTTTCTCGTATTGTACTGATATTTTCCTTATTCTGTTCCATTTACCTTGTTGTCATTATTTCTTTACCTTATTCTGCCTGGCATCTGACTGTTGATTGATTTTTATATGATGCTTTCCTTATTTTGAGTGGTACTCGCCTGATTACTCGCTATTACGCCTGTTAATTGACTAAACTCTGACTTAAATTGATTCTGAGTTTAACGTCTTTCCTCATTCGTGTATGTTTGATTTCTTCCCCAAACTGTTTGCCTAATCGAATATTATTTAAACCCTTTCCACTCTTCCCTTTAGAGAGGACTCGAACTCTCATATTCTCACTAAAAATTAGTTCTTTTACTCTGATTCCGTGCTCATTGTTTCTGGTCTTGGCCGGCTGAAATCCAAGGCCAAGTGATTCTGGAACTTAAATGTTGTAGCATATTTACTTGCTTTCTTGCTTAACTGGTAAGCCCTAATCCCTTACCGTTTCATTCTCCATGTTTTCATAATCAGTGTTACTTAAACAACATGTCTTGAACCTTACTTTCAGCGTGATTCTACCTTTTATGCTCCTATGACTCTCTTCTAATCTTATGGTTAATAATGTTAGTTTAAGATTAGCTATTTATGAATAATATGAATCCTCCTACAAGCTAACTTAATATTTAACTTGTTTCATGCACTATTTGCTCATCTTGCACCTGTTCTAAACTTAACATCTTTATGATACCATTAACTTGAAATTGGTTCATTAACCCTATCCTCACAGATTTCTATGGTTACTTAATGTGTCCTGCCCAACTTGTTCAACCAAACTGTTTGCCTTAACATGTTTCTGTGATTAAGTAATGGTTGTCCTAAATGTCAGCATGCTCACTTAGTATGATTAAGTCTCTTTGAAGCTATGTACTTTGCAAACTTTGCTATTTTCTGAATGCAATTCTGTGTTCTAAACCTTGTTTCTTCTGAAATCAAATTGTTTTGAAATCTGCCACTACGTCCTTTTTATATGCTAATTTTTAAAACCTCCACTCTTAGTCCCTTAGGTTCTCACCCACCCTAGTGTGAGCACTGCTCAGAGTCCACATGAGACTCCTGTGAACTCTGACGCACTCGAAATTGGTTCCCAATCTCTTGTGAGCTATCTTCTGAATGTGTAGTTCTGGTGCGAGCATTTTCCTGGGTCCCTGAGGCCCTTGAAAACTTTGACACATTAGAAACCTGGTTCTAATGTGCTATGGGTGAATCACTATGTTGTGCCTCAAAGTTGTTATGGTTGGAAGGCCTGGTTTCCAAGTTTATTTGGGCCTAATGAAGGCTCCCTATAGTATATCTTATTACTATTGTATAATTCATTTGCTATTCTGGTCTGTAATAAATTTGTAATAAACAGATTCTGGCGTTATTTAGTAAAGTTGGGGGGTTTTCTTATTTCCTTTTGTTAAACTAGGTAGAAATCCCGCCTTAGGGTTTCAGCTATATTGTTAATTCTGTTCATTTGGTAAAAAATGTATGAGTTCTATATTTGTGCTTAAAAATCTTGCCTATAGGACTTTCATTGATGGTATTAATTATGAGTTCTATATTTCCATCATTAGAGATCCTGCCTATATGGTTGATATTATAATGACATTAAAAATCCTGCCCATAGGATCTATTAATATGTCTAACAGACGTGCATTAGCAATCATGCCTATAGGGTCCCACTATTTGATTTAATTATTTTCTAGCAATGTGTACAATTCTTGCATGTATTACTGCTCACTAGATGTCATGCCTATAGGGTTAAATAAATTCAATAATAGATACCATGCCTATAGGACTAAAATAAGTTTCAACCCTAGAAATCATGATTATAGGATCAAAAAAATCAATTCAGATGATAGATGTCATGCCTATAGGATCAAAATCAATTCAGATAATTAGAAAGCATGCCTATAGGATTAAAAAGGGAAATAAAACATGTCTCTATAAAGTTAAAATTAGTGCTACACCTAGAAATCATGTCTATAGGTCTGTAACCATTAAACTTGTAGAAATCATGCCTATAGGATTCCATTAATTGGTTCTGAATTCAACCGCCATTTTCAATCACTTAGGCAATATACCTGTAGGACTTAATAATAATTCTGGATTTATATTTATGATGTATTACTGCCCGAAGTGCCCAGATTATACTGATACATCAGTAGGCAAACAACAGGTCTTAACACTCGCCTTAATAAAACTGCCTCTGCACTCTATTTTCTCATATAGATTTCCTACTTATAGGACTTTAAGGTTAATAAAATTTGCTGATTCGATTGCGTGCATTTGCTTTTTTATGTGTGGAGGTCAATATGAGCCTCTATTTGATTTTTTTATCTAAAAGTCCTAATTGATTTTGTTTGTCGCTAGATTTTACATTTTTGAGAAACATAGGCTGGGTCTAGAACTCTCCCAAATAGAGGTCTTAATACCTCCAGGGCCATAGATAAGGGACAGGTAGTACACGCATAGGGAACGAGCTAGAATCAACTAGAACGCTTAAGTACAAACTTAAAGATAGTAATCGGGTAGTAAAGAGATGATAGTCCATGTGCTAAGTACTATGAGTAACACCCCGACTTGAGGGAGTTATAAAGTATTGCACGAGGTGATCCTATAGGCTAAAAAACTTAGGACCCCCCNCTTTATTTGTCCAGATTGCTTTCTTCCCCTTAGACTAATTCGCTTAATTTAAGTTCGGCCGGGACCCACCGTTGTGGACCTTAAGGGGTGCCTAACACCTTTTCCTCGAGGTAACTTGAGCCCTTACCCGATCTCTGGTGATGTAAACTGGTTATATGAGTTATCTGCTCTAGGTGCCCTAACGCACCTTAATCCGTTAGGTGGCGACTCTCTCAATTCCAATTCCCTACCCTCTCAAAATAGGAGTGTTCCCAAAAATGTTGAAACCCGATTTCGCGAGTAAAAGGAGGCGCGACAGCATGGCGATTCTGCTGGGGATATTTTTAGGATCTTACCATTACGAACCAGTTTTGTGAATTAGTCTTTAAACATGCCTTTATTATTCCGTTAATACTTGCACACCCCTTCTCCTTCCCACTCTATGTGAATTTATTTGCCTATTTTCATTCATTTATGATTTTTCTTCCCTGTTTATTACTTTTACTATGGAAACTGACTTGTCTCTTTGTTTTCTTTCTTAAATGCCTTTAAAATTATTAAATACCACATTTTATCATTTTTCATCGTGCAAATACTTGACAACGTGTTATTTTCTTTTTGCAAAAATCATGCTCAACATCATATTCCACTCGTGCGTAATTAATACCATAGAAACACTTGATGAGTGTCTGCGCTCTTCTTATATCGCCCTTCTTGAATTTGGAAAGGCTTATTTGCGGTAAAACTAGTCGATCAGCGGTGCAGTCAACGGTTCCGTGCCTTTCCCCCTCAAGTTGTCCGCTTGAGGGTACCAATCTAGACCTCTATAGAAACCTTACTCTGATAATAATTGTACATGCATCATGGTCAAACCTAGCCTGGGTTAATACGTTGTCCGCATAATAACCCTTTAAGTAAATCCTTGTCCAAAGTCCACCGAGGTTTCCATAATCCCAACGGATGTAGCCACGATATGTACATTATTTGGAGAAATAAATGCCGATATGCTAATAGTTAATGTATAAATTGTCGAATCTGGAGGGGGAAAGGGTCTAACCTTGTTTATTTTGCAAAAAATGAGGTACGAAGTCCCCAGGTTCGGCATGGTCTGAGATATACCACCATTATTGCTTGATTGGTGGGAGGACCTTCCGTCAAGTGACAAAAATCATGTGAAAAGGGTCCTCGAAAACTTACCTTCCTTATTAGACATCCAACCAAACAACATGTTGATTGAAGCTGCTACTATGTTCTGGGACGGAGAAAGGGCTGTATTCCGTTTTGGAAACATAGAAATGACTCCTCTTTTGGAGGAAATAGGGGGATTCACTGGACTACCTTGGGACAGTGTTGGTTTATTGGTACCGGAAAACCGTACCCCCAGGGGGTTTCTGAAAATGATGGTCTTAAGAAAGAACGACGACTTGGTATGTTTGAAGAAGTCATACATACCTTTTGACTTCATTTATGAACGATACAGACATAGCAAATCTTACCGTATCTTTCATGACGAGTTCTCCATCACCTCTCTAGGTTGGGTTCATGTAGGCTTTTCGTGTTCATCGTCTGCTTTTTGGGTATGATAGTGTTTCCAAGAAAAAATGGATAGGATTCACACCAGAATGGCCATGGTAACCAAAGCCTTAATGGAGGGAACCGAAGGACAAATGTACATTATTGTTCCTATGATTATAGCAGAAATATATCGGGCTTTGGATCATTGCCAGAAAGGGTTCAAACATTTTGAGGGTTGTAATTTGCTACTACATATTTGGTTACTGGAACATCTCCAAAGAGGCCAATACCGCCAAGAGTTTCCACGGAGACCATGGAATGATCACATAGCTTTCCATCACCCCAAAAGAATGACCTTTATCCCAAACATGTTTGCTTAACCAGAGAATGCTACAGAATGGGTACAGTTTTTTTTCAATTTGACCGAGGACCAGGTTCATTGGATGTTCGAGTGGTTCCCTACCAGTGAATTCATCATCAGATCCAGGGATGTTCCGCATTTGGTGTTGACCGGATTAAGGGGCATAAACCCCTATGTTCCTATCAGGTTCATGAGAAAAGCTGGAAGAAAACAAGTCATACCGCGAGTCTCCAAAATGAGTCACTACAGAGCAGATTTTCAAGATGATGACATCCCATAAAAATGTGAAGGTCAACACATGTGGCACTTGAAGGTCATTGTGGAAAAGGACACCATCGAACCAGATCGATACCACGCAGGGCATGTGTATTTCTACCCATCATGGTTGGATGATAGCATAGCAGGAATAACCGAGCCAGGGGTCGGTCGAGGAAACAAAGTCATAGATGAAGTTGATGAAGCATAGGTGAAGTATAACATACTGCGCAAAAGAGTTCACGAGTCCGAGTACGAGGCCGAGCATTTGGAACAACACAAGATCAATATGGAGGCCATCAATGAATGGAGGGAAATGGCTGCTAGGTCAACGAAAAGGCTAGAGTATCTGGAGCAGGGTTTAATGGAGTTAGAGGGGAAGATGAGGAAAAGAGTCATAGACTGCCAGAATGCCGAGGGTAATGAAGGAGGACATCTATCAAGGGCATACATGATCAATGGAGCCAAGAAATCTAAACCTAGATAAGGTCCCTCTGGGACCAAGTAGATTAGGTTTATTTGTTTTATAATTACTTTTCGAATATAATAAGGCAAACGCCATTAGTGACTTATTTATTTATTGTCGTTTTAGATTCGTCTTATTTATCACGTTAATGAAATGAGGCAATTATTGGCTTTAATTTCTCCAAATCTCTTTGTTGCTAGGCCAACCTCGGGCACAACGAGGCTCCCAAATTAGGACGCGAATTTACATTTCCGCAATACGTGTTTAAATACTGCAAATACTTTTCCAAATTTCTCACTGACTTGGATACCTTTTTGTTTTTCTTTCTTTTTGATTATTCCCATTCCCCAAGGTTGGTTCACATATACTGGCATCATCAGCATATCACACCATATCCATAGGCCCTCCACCTCCTCCAAGTAATCCGAAAAGCAAAGGAAAAGCTAAGATGGACGATATGAGTGGTGTCAGGAAAGACGACGCTACACACGTTGAGAACGTGGAAACTTCCGATGGTCGGATTACTCCGACACCAAATGATTTGGTATTATGGCTGGAATAGAAAATACTTGAATTGCAAGGGGAGATCGACCATGTACACAACTTGGAAAATCTCTCCCTCGCCCTACACGTCCTAGATATCAACCAACCAAACACCCAAAACCCAGTACCTCCTCAAAACACACCAAACTAACGTCCACAAAATCCTCCTGCACCCCACCAAAATGCAACACCTCCCCAAAATCCTAATCCTTTATCCATACCTACACCCCCTCAACACCAGCATATCCCGACTCAATATCCACAAACCACTTATCACACTCCTCAGAATACCCTACAACCTATCCTCGATCCTCAAAATTCAACCAATGATCATCACTACACCCAAACCCCGACATTCATCAAAATAATCCTATATATGTGGAAACCCTTCCCCACTTCACTCAACTAATATCATATACACCAAAATCCGCCAAGAAGGACCTGCTCATTAAAAACATAGCAGAGGAGCTCAAGAAGCTCACAAGCCGAGTCCAAGGTGTTGAAGGAGGTAAGGGAATTGAAGGTCTAAATTATGAGGACCTGTGCATTTAGCCAGGCGTGGAACTGCCGGAGGTTTACAAACCTCCTAAGTTCGAAATGTTTGATGGAACGGGCGACCCAAAGGTACATTTGAGAACCTACTGTGACAATCTCGTAGGGGTTTGGAAGGACAAAAGGATTTTCATGAAGATGTTCATGAGAAGCCTCATTGGTGACGCCCTATCTTGGTACATAAGTCAAAATCCCAAGAAATTGGCTAATTGGGTAAGCATGGCATCGGACTTGATGGATTGATTCAGATTCAATACAGAAAATGCACAGGATGTCCTCTACATACAGAATCTCAAAAAGAAGCCAACAAAGACTTTCCGCGAGTATGCTACTCGGTGGAGGTCAGAAGCAGCAAAGGTCAGGCCGGCATTAGAAGAATAACAGATGAACAAATTCTTTGTCAGAGCTCAAAATCCAAAATATTATGAGAGGTTAATGGTAATTGAGAATCACAAGTTCTCCGACATCATCAAGCTCGGAGAAAGGATTGAAGAAGGTATCAAAAGCGGAATGGTAACAAATTTTGTAGCACTGCAGGCCACGAACAAAGCATTACAATCTGGAGGCATATCAAAGAATAAAGAATTAGGGACAGTAATGGTAGCCCAAGGTCCAAAATCTCCATTCGTATACCAGACACCTCCACCCATATACCAACCTTCACCCCCAGATATCATCAACCCGCCACCGTCTACCACACTTATAACACCCAACCAACCTACTATCATTCACCTCCAGCTCGTCCAAACTATCAAAAACCCAGGCCCAATTTTGATCGCGAACCACCCAGACAATACACCCCTATTTCTGAAACCATCAATCAGTTATATGAAATATTGAAGGCCGCCAGATATGTCACCCATATTCCCGCCGTTGCCATGGAAAACTCCTCCCAGTGGGTCAACCCAATCAAAATATGTGTATACCATTCCAGTATGAAGGGACATACCATTGATGAACGCCACACTCTGAAGGACAATATTCAGACATCGATTGATACCAAAGTCATACAAGCAAAGTAAGTCGCACCCAATGTCCGCAACATCCCTCTCCCGGACCATAGGGTTGAAGGAGTAAATGTAATAGAAATTGATGAAGAATGGGATCCTGAAGGGTCAATTGGGCTTATTCGGGAATGCGATGACCCTAAGTTACCTGCAGTCACACTCACTCCTATTGTGGTACATGTACAACCACCAGTCGAAGTTGAGATAGTCGTATCAACTCCGTTCGAAATCAAAGTGACAACACCTGCAGCTACACCTGCTCCATTTGTAGTAGAAGTAACTACACCCTTCACTGTGATAGAAGCATCCACACCGCCCTTTAAATCCAATGACGTACCTTGGGATTATGTTGCCGAAGCCAGGAGGAAAGGGAAGACAAAAATGGAAGAGTCTGGTGCTGCACAAGGGATGACCAAAACTGGAAGAATCTATACGCCTGAGAATTTGGGAGGAACAAGTAAGGAAGTCACTGCCAAACAGCCCATCATTGAAACCGGTCCGGATGATCGTTGAAGGAAGGTACATGCAAGGGAATATTCTGTGGTAGACCATCTGAACAAAACTCCCGCCCAGATATCCATCCTATCACTGCTGCAAAATGTTGAGGCGCATATGAATGCTCTGATGAAGGTGTTGAATGAAGTGTACGTGCCCAACAATATCACTAGTGGGGAAATGGCCAACATGATGGGGCAAGTGCTGGAGAGCCACAAGATCACCTTTCAAGAAGATGAGTTTCCGCCATAGGGATTGAGCCACAATAGGGCTTTGCACATCACAGTGAAATGCGAGGATAAGTTCATTGCCAGGGTTTTGATAGACGAAGGATCTAGCCTCAACATCTGTCCATTGAGAACTCTAAAAAGGTTGGGCAAGGGTTTGCATGAAATACGAGAAAGGACTATGAATGTAAAGGCGTTCGATGGGTCGCAAAGATCCACAATCGGGGAAACCAGTTTATGCTTGCAGAATGGGTCCCACTTGGTTCAATGTTGAATTTCATGTGCTAGACATATCTGCCTCCTACAATTTGTTGTTAGGATGACCTTGGATACATGCCGCTGGGGCTGTTGCGTCCACTTTGAACCAGGCTGTGAAATTTGAATGGAATCATCAAGAAGTAATCATTCATGGAGATGGGAGCAATTCCATTTATACCAATTAAACTGTTCCGGTTGTGGAAAATAGAAGGAAGTTGGGATATACTTATCACCGCATCGAGCACGTCGATGCAATTGAGAAAGATAAATGGTAGAGCAGCAAAATAAAAAGCATAGTGGCATGGTCGGGGTATGAACCCGTCAAAGGACTTGGGAAGAAACTCTAAGGCATTACCAAGCCAATACAGCTGAAACATCATGGTACAACTTTTGGGCTTGGATATCCATATACCTGGAAGAATATGATGAGTGGTCGCCACCATGACGTGGTCCATATTACCCTCTTGAGAAACCAGTGTCATATTTGAGCCAATCCTTCCATCAGGCCGATACAATATGGGGATCCGAAGAAGAAGAAGCGTTGGCTGCACTGAGGAATTTGTTTTTAGAAGATGTTGATATGGATTGCTGTGTGATAGTTGAGGAGGAAGAGGAAGAAGGCCTTATCATTCAGTCAGTGGAGAAGGGAGCATTTCTCAAGAACTGGACCGCTACACCATCAAGGGCCCGACGAGTCCCGGGGTAGCAAGGCTGCTAGCATCGTTTATTTCTTGAGCACTTTGTTTTAAACAATATTTTCAGTATTTCATTTCGGAAAACATTATTTGAGTTATTGAAAGTCTCTTTATTTGACATTTTAATATTTACCAATGGCTTGTTGTTTTATTATTACTATATTTCTTTCATATCTTTCTCTCTACAAAATTATTATTTCTTATCTTGATGAACCAACGACTGTGACATGTAATGAGACAATGCAACACAAGGACAGTGACTCGGAGGAAATAGAAGTGATGTAATACCTGAGGAAATTATCAAAGAAGTGGAGAATTTTGAGAACAAGCCCAAGTCCAACCTGGACGAAACCGAGATAGTCAATTTGGGAGATTCTGAAACCATCAAAGAAACTCGCATAAGCATCCACTTGTCACCGTCAGAGAAGGAAGAATACACTCATTTTCTGAAAGAATATGAGGATATTTTTGCATGGTCATATGATGATATGACAGGGTTGAGCACATTCATAGTAGCTCACAAGCTACCTACAAATCCAATGTGTCCGCCAATGAAGCAGAAACTCAGAAAGTTCAAATCGGACAGGAGCCTGAAAATCAAGGAGGAAGTCACCAAGCAGATCAAAGACAAGGTCCTCAGGGTAGTTGAGTACCCAACCTGGTTAGCCAACATTGTACCGGTTCCAAAGAAATATGGAAAAGTCAGGGTGTGTGTCGACTATCGGGATCTAAAAAGAGCAAGTCCCAAGGATGATTTCCCACTACCAAATATACACATTCTGATTGACAATTGCGCCAAGCATGAACCCAAATCCTTTATAGATTGATTCGCGGGTTATCATCAGATTTGGATGTACGGACAAGACGCAGAGAAAATCGCCTTCATTACACCATAGGGGGTGTATTACTACAAAATGATGCCCTTCAGTCTAAAGAATGTTGGGGCCACCTACATAAGGGACATGAAAACTATCTTCCATGATATGATACATAAGGAAATAGAGGTGTATGTTGATGACATCATCATCAAATCCAAGAAGGCCACAAATCACATAGCATATTTTAGGAAATTCTTTGAACGGCTGCGAAAGTACAATCTAAAGCTAAATCCCGCAAAATGTGCATTCGGGGTTCCTGCCGGAAAATTGTTGGGATTCATCGTTAGCCGTCGAGGAATAGAGTTGGACCCATCAAAGGTTAATGCTATCCAGGAACTACCATCGCTAAAGAACAAGAAGGACGTGATGAGTTTTTTGGGATGCCTCAATTACATCAGTCGCTTCATAGCACGGTCTATAGTGATATGTGAGCCAATTTTCAAAATGTTGAAGAAGGATTCCACAACCAAGTGGACCGAGGATTGTCAAAAGGCTTTTGACAAGATCAAGGAATACCTGTCTACACCACCAGTCCTAGTCCCGCCAGAACCTGGTAGACCATTACTACTCTACCTTGCAGTGTTAGATGGAGCTTTCGGTTGTGTTTTGGGACAGCATGACAAGACGGGAAGAAAGGAGCAAGCCATATATTACTTGATTAAGAAGTTCACACCATAGGAAGCACGGTATTCTCTACTGGAACGCACTTGCTGCGCTCTAACCTGGACAGCTTAGAAATTGAGGCATTACTTTTGTGCCTATACTACATACCTCATATCGAGGATGGATCCCCTGAAGTACATCTTTCAGAATCCTATGCCTACCGGGAAGTTGGCCAAGTGGAAAATATTGCTGAGTGAATTCGACATCATCTATGTAAGTCAGAAGGGGTCAAAGGACAAGCATTGGTAGATCATCTTGCCGAAAATACTGTAGGAGGAGAATATGAACCCCTAAAAACATATTTTCCCGACGAAGAGGTATCATTCGTAGGAGAGGACATTGCTGAAGCCTACGAGGGTTGGAAAATGTTTTTCGACAAAGCTGAATATATCAAAGGAGTCGGTATCGGGGCCATCTTGGTATCAGAAACCGATCAGCATTATCCAGTGTCTGCAAAACTCAGGTTCCCATGCACCAACAATATAGCGGAATATGAAGCCTGCATATTAGGGCTCAACATGGCCGTTGACATGAATATTCAGGAATTTCTGGTGATCGGTGATTCAGACCTGCTATTTCAGGTACAAGGAGAGTGGGCTACCAAGAATACCAAATACTACCGTATCTACATCATGTACAAGAGGTGAAGAGGAGGTTCACAAAGAAAGAATTTCGGCATGTCCCTAGAATTCAGAATGAATTTGCAGACGCATTGGGCACCTTGTTATCAATGATACAACATCCAGACAAGAATTTCATCGATCCCATTCCGGTAAGGATCCATAATCAGCATGCATACTGTGTTCATGTTGAAGAGGGAACAGATGGAAATCCCTGGTTCCACGACATCAAAGGATATTTGGCAAAAGAAGAATACTCGGAGCATACAAACTATACTCAGAAACGCACACTGTGGATACTGTCCAATCACTTCTTCCAAAGCGGAGGAATTCTGTATAGAAGAACTCCTGATCTAGGTCTGTTAAGGTGTGTTGACGCCAAAGAGGCTTCCAAATTGCTCAAAGAGATGTCGGAACCTATGGCCCACATATGAACGACTTTGTCTTAGCCAAGAAGATACTCAGATCCGGATACTTTTGGATGAATATGGAAGTAGACTGCATCTGGTATGTCCAGAAATGCCACCATTGTCAGATACATGCAGATATGATACGAGTGCGGCAAAATGAACTCAATGCAACAAGTACACCTTGGCCTTTTACTGCCTGGGGAATGGATGTCATTGGTCCAATCGAACCCACTGCTTCGAACGAGCAAAGGTTCAGTTTAGTGGCCATCTATTACTTCACTAAATGGGTTGAAGCTGCATCGTACAAAGATGTGACCAATAAAGTCATCGCAGATTTTGTCAGAGTTCAGATTGTTTATCGATTTGGGGTTCCAGAGTCCATCATTATTGACAATGCTGCAAATCTCAACAGTGATCTGATGAAAGCCATGTGTTAAACTTTCAAAATCAAGCACAAGAATTCCACAGCGTACATGTCTCAAATGAACGGAGTCGTAGAGGCCACCAACAAGAACATCAAGAAGATACTAAGAAAAATGGTAGAGAACCACAAGCAATGGCACGAGAAATTACCATTTTCCTTAATAGGATACCGTACCACAGTCCTCACATCGACAGGAGAAACTCCTTATTTGTTGGTTTATGGTACCGAAGTCGTCATTCCTGCCGAGGTAGAAATTCCTTCTATGAGGATCATACAAGAAGAGAACTCAATGACGCAGGATGGATAAGGAGCCGCTATGAGAAGTTAGCTCTCATAGACAAAAAAAGTATGAATGCAGTGTGTCATGATCAGCTTTATCATAATAGAATGTCTAGAGCTTTCAACAAAAGGGTCAAACCAAGACAGTTCATACCGTGGCAGCTGGTGCTGAAATGGATCTTTCCATATCAAGATGAAATCAAAGGAAAATTTTCACCCAACTGGCAAGGTCCTTACATGGTCCACAGAGTATTAACAGGAGGAGTGCTCATACTCGCAAAAATGGATGGAGAAATCTTGCCAAAGCCTATCAATTCAGATGCAGTCAAAAGATACTATGTGTAAACTATTCTTGTAATGTAAATTGAACTATGCTTGACCTGATTCCTATTTAAGAGGGGATACGTAGGCAGCCCTTTGGGTTCGGTCACAATTCAATAAAATTTCCATTTTTCCCCACAATCAAAAACTGGGGTAGAATTTTGAGGAGGACCCTCAAATTCTGAAGCAAGTTCAGCCAACAGTAGCATACAGAATAGCCAGAAGGTCACTTAGTTAACTGGGGAAGAATTTTGAGGAGGACCCTCAAAATTCTATGGCAATGGAGGTCGCAATGTCTCTAATAATTTCATGGTTACTGGTTCATCTAAATGATTTCTAAATTTCATATTACTATGTCTTTGAAAAATATACACGCATGCTTTTGAAAAGAACTTTAATTTTTAGCCAAATGCTACCCACGGTGACTTAAATAGGACCTTTGGGCAAAGTGGAGTAGAGCAAGCAGACAAAGACACGAACCAACCTCACCCACAAAACTCACAAATTTTATTTGGATGCAGGAAAAGGTCATCATTATAGGCATCATCTCAACAACACAAATGCTATACACAAGACACGTTTCTATCTAAGAATACTTCACTTTTACTCTTACATTTCCATAAGGCTAAGCATTGCCTTCTCCTTGCATGAGGCTAAGCCCT
>ML437353.1:0-41403 GCA_005239525.1 Nicotiana knightiana
TCTATTCTCTTATCAATTTGCAACCTTTTCGCATTAGAAGACACTCTCCTTGTTCATTGATACGTCACAATCGAATTCATCTCCTATGCATATAAGGTTTGTGTGCCAACGCGTCAGGTCAAGTATGTGTGCTCTGATGGACCTGGTTCAACTGGTCAAACATTTGTCAATCTTCAAAACTATGCAGTAACCTGGGTCAACAAATTCCCCCTTTTTGATGATGACGAACCCTGTGCTTCTCCCTGTATACAACTCAAACACTTTGTATGTTTTTTAAGCATTTATCATAGAGAAACCAGGTTCATTAGGTTATAAAGCACATATATCTTCCCCTTTTTGGCATCATCGAAAAGTTTGCAAAATGATAAACTCACCAGTGTTGTTAACAATTACTCATGGCTATTGAGGCAACTGCAGGTGCAAACATGATTAATCATCTTTAGAAACCAATAAATGTAAGCTATCTAAGAAATTGAGACAAGTCAATAACAAAACAACAAAAATTTATTGATTAGGAACATACATCAAACACCATACAAACAAAACAAAAACAGCTATAACCATGAGCAAAACAGAATAAAAACAAATGAAACTGAACAACTGGTCTAAAGAGGGGTTTTGGAAGCTCTGGACAGCCTAAGGATGGGAAGGTGCAAAGGAGGTTGTGGTCTTGGTTTGTAGAAGAGAAAGCATCTGATTAAGAACACCCTCGTTCTTTTCCTTCTCTTTTGCTAAATCAGCCCTGAGAGCATCCCGCTCAGCTTCAACCTCAATCAAATGAAACTTGAAACGAAGGATCTCCATATCTTTGATCTCGCTTTCCTGCACCAGAGTTATAACTTTGCTGTTGACAGGCTTCTTCCTAGATGAACCAGGTTCATCTGCAGGAACATTGACCGTATAATCGCAAGTCAGCAAAGTATCCTTCCCAAAATAGTCCTTGGCAGTAGCCATCTCAGCCTTTTTCACAGGAACATCAAAATGAGCAAGCACAATAGTCAGAATAAAGCAATATGGAATTGCATGTGCTTTTGTTCCATTCACAACTCTATCCAAGAGTTGGATGATGAAGGCTGGCCAATTGATCTGCTAACCGCTATACAAACATTCCATCAAGGTCAGATCCATATAGTTGGCTATGTGCCTTCGTTCTTGTCTTGGAAGTAAGAATTTGATGACAAACTCGAAGAGCAACTTGTGCTCTAGCTTTATTTCACTTTTGTAGACTGGCCTGGGTTCAATTTCCCTTTCATTGTCACTGAAGAATCTGGTAATATTGATTGCTGAGGCCATCCCATCTAAACTAGGCCATCTTTGCCTCGTGTAATCCTCGTAGCCCTCAGCAGGAATGTGCATAATTTCTCCAGTTTTTTATCATCAAAGGAGACTTGAATTCCTTTGACTGTGGTAGTGACCCTGTCGTCCTTGACCACTGCATTACCCATGAACTCCACAAGTTCAGCTCTAGCCAACCTTCCTTTAATATGAAGAACCATGTTCTTCCACCCCTGAACATCCAGTGTGTCCAGCAGGTATCTCATCCCAGATTCCTCAAGATACTTCACCAACTTTCCCTTTAGAATTGTTCTTTTGCCAAACAAGGTGATTCTGTCAGTCACCTTACCAACTTCCCCCTCATCTTCTCCACTCCACTCTTTATCATCATCTTTCTTAACAACCTTCACTTTTCTTGCCTTAGACCTGGTCCTTTTAGCTGCTCTTGTAGGTGTGGCAGACACTGTAGCTGACTTCTTTGAAGAAGCCTTAGCCCTTTTTGATTTTGGTGCCTCAACCACAACAGGAGCAATCTTCTCCTCATGATGGACCAGGTCCATCGTATCCTCTTCAACCACAACAGTCTCCACAGGCTCTCCTACTTTAGCCTTTCCCTTTGCAGCTCTCTTTTTCTTGCTCTCAAGCAGAGCCTTCTCAAACAGTTCTTCTTTCTCTCTCACAGCACTACGTGTAGCACGTACCTTAGGAACAGGAGCATCAGCAACTACAAAAGTTTTCCTCTTCTTGCAAGGAACTGGGTTAGAAGCATCATCCTTCTTGGTCTTCTGATTCCTCCTTTTCTTGGGGTTATAGGACTCCCCCAGTTTCCTTAGCCTTTCAGCCAGCGTTTCATCCCCAAATGAACCAGGTTCATCTGCTCCTTTCTTCAAGCTTGCTAGACCTGCCGCTGCTTCCTCGACTACACTTCCCCCTAACTCTATGACATCTTCTCCAACCTTCTCAGGAATGGGACCACAAATAGTCAATGTCGTACTATCCTCCCCAAATCCCTTACCCTTAAGAACTTTACCTTTTTCCAATTTTCTTTGCCTACTAGGCACTTCAACATCCACTACCGACCCAACCAGAACAAACATGTTCTCAGCATTAACAGACTCAGAAATTGCATCAGGATTACCTTGTTCAGAATTTGATGAACCAAGTGCTTCATCCTTGTTGGCTGATTTAAAAGATTCACTTGATGATTCAGAATTCTTATCCTTTTCAGCCTGCAGAATTGCCTCCAAGAATTTTGCACGTGACCCAGAAGCCACTGATTTTATGGAAAGAACCTTTACACGACGACCACGAGGGGCTGGGTTAGGGTTAGATGTGGGTTGTGGAACAGGAGGGTTTTCGGGAATAGGAGGGTTTTCAGGGGTTGAGGTTTTTTCTGAAGATTGAGAACTGTATACTGATGGAGAATTTGAATCTGATTCATAGTTCCCTCCATCATAATCACGATTTGGTGATGAAGAAGAAGATGCAGATGGTGGTAAAGACATGATTATGAGTATTGTTAGAAAGAAAAGAAAGAGTGATCAGTTTTTGGGTTTGAAGACTAATGATCTGGGTTCGACGGTTACTTTATGAAGAGAAGAGTAATGATGACCCTTATATAAAATATGGCTATTAATTTTACAACGGGTAGAACATTTATTCAAGTGGAAGTCTAATAGTTGTAGGAGTGTCATTGATTAGACGGTTAAGAGTTCCCTACCTCTAGGCTAATTNAAGTAAAGTCATGATGTTGAGCAATGATTAGACTGGTTAATTATCTATGTTAGTGTTTCTAGCAAAAAAAAAATCATTTTTTTTTCAAAATAATTTTTTTTCAATCAGGTGATTTTAATCATCCCTAATTCAATCTTGTTTCTCTCAAAATGCTCCCTACTCAGTGCTTTAGTAATGATATCTGCAATTTGTTGATCAATGGCACAAAATTCAATTGAGATCATTCCGTTTTCATAGTTATCCCTCAAGAAATGGTGCCTAACATCTATGTGCTTAGTTCTCTTATGATGAACCGGGTTCTTCGTCATACTAATGGCACTGTTGTGGCTTGATCCATAGCAACTGAGCACAGCAGGAGGCTGCAGCCACATATTCAGCCTCAGCAGTAGACAAGGCTACTGAATTTTATTTCTTGGTAGCCCAAGACACAAGGCATGAGCCCAGAAAGTGAGCCATACCTGAAGTACTTTTCCTGTCAACCAGGAAACCTGCATAATCAGCATCAGCATATCCTACAAGGTCGAAATTACTACCTTTAGTATACCAAAGGCACAAATCAGTGGTTCCTTTCAAATATCTCAAAATTCTCTTCACTGCAGTGAGGTGGGACTCCTTTAGATTTGCCTGAAACCTAGCACACAGTCCCACACTGAACAAAAATATCAGGTCTGCTGGCAGTGAGATATAATAGAGACCCAATCATCCCTCTGTGTAGCTTCTGATAAACGGATGAACCAGGTTCATCGACATCAAATTTTGTAGTTGTGGATATGGGAGTGTCTATTTCCTTTGAGTCTTCCATTTTAAACTTCTTGAGAAATTCTTTCACGTATTTTTGTTGGTGAATCATTGTTCCATTTGAGTTTTGCTTGATTTGCAAGCCTAAGAAGAAGTTTAGCTCACCATCATACTCATCTCAAATTCACTCCCCATAAGCATAGCAAAGTCCTTGCTCAATTTTTCAGAAGTCGCCCCAAATATAATATCATCCACATATATTTGCACAACCAGGAGATCCTTAGCCTTTTCCCATAAGAACAAGGTATTTTCAATTTTGCCTCGTTTATACCCATGTTCTAGCAGGAATTTTGATAATCGTTTGTACCATGCTCTTGGTGCTTGTTTCAGACCCTATAGAGCCTTGTCGAGTTTGTATACGTGGTCAGGTGACTCCTTGGTTTCAAAACCTGGAGGCTGCTTGACAAATACATCTTCCTTCAGATAGCCATTGAGAAAGGCACTCCTAACATCCATCTGATGAAAAGTGAATTCCATGTGTGTAGAAAATGCTATAAGAAGTCTGATTGCCTCCAGTCTTGCCACAGGGAAAAGGTCTCATCATAATCAATTCCTTCTTCTTGACTATACCCTTGAACAACTAGTCTTTCCTTATTCCTTGTAACAATTCCATCCTCATCGAGCTTGTTCCTGAAGACCCGCTTGGTGCCAATCACTGATTTGTCTAGTGGTCTAGGTACCAATTGCCATACTTGACTTCTTTCAAACTGATTCATCTCTTCTTGCATGAAATTTACCCAATCATCATCTTGTAGGGCTTCCCCAATGTTCTTTGGTTCGACCATGGATAGAAAGGCATCAAACGCACACAGATTTTTCAAGGATGATCTTGTTTTGATTCCGGATGTCAAATCTGTTATGATGTTCTCAAGAGGGTGAGAACTCTGATATCTATGTGGTTTGAGTACTAGTTGTTCATTCCTAGATAATTCCATGGTGTCTTGTTGCTGTGGAGCAGGATCAGGGCCAGGTTGCATATGTTGAATTCCCCCTGTCATGTTGCTTGGGGTAGTTGAACCTGGTCCATCACCTGTTCCACCTTTCATGTTTTCTTCAATGTGATCACTGCTTCTCACTAATCCAAGCTCCTCATCTTCTGGTTCCTATCTCTCAGCAAGAGTGTTAGTTTCATCAAAGACAACATGTACGCTTTCATCTACACACATAGTTCTTTTATTATATATTTTATAAGCTTTGCTATGTGATGAATATCCCAAGAATACTCCCTCATCACTTCTGGGGTCAAATTTTCCTAGGGAATCTTTGCCATTATTATGCACAAAACACTTGCATCCAAAAGCCCTAAAGTGGGATATGTTGGGTTTTCTCCCTTTAAGTAATTCATAGGGACTTTTCACTACCAGAGGTCTGGTCATGCATCTATTGATTATGTAACAAGCAGTGTTTATTGCTTCAGCCCAGAAGCTGTGAGGTAGTTTGCTAGATAGAAGCATGTTTCTTGCCATGTCTTCAAGAGTTCTGTTTTTCCTTTCAACAATCCCATTTTGTTGTGGGGTTTTTGGAGCAGAAAAGTTATGATTAACACCATGTTCATCACAGAACTCAGCAAACTTAGCATTCTCAAATTCAGTACCATGGTCAGATCTTATTGATGCTAGTTGATGTCCTAATTGATTTTGAGTTTTCTTGACAAATGAGGTGAACATATCAAATGCTTCATCCTTAGATGCCAGGAATAAGGTCCAAGTGAACCTTGAATAATCATCAACTAGCACCATCACATATCTCTTACCACCTCTACTCAGAGTTCTCATAGGACCACATAGATCCATATGAACCAGTTCCAACGTCCTGGTGGTACTGACTATTTTCTTACTTTTGAAAGAGGACCTTACCTGCTTCCCCCTGGCACATGCCTCACAAACTTTGTCCTCCTTGAACTTAATGTTAGGAAGTCCTACCACTAAGTCCTTAGAGACTAGTTTGTTAAGCTGAGTTAGACTCGCATGACCAAGTCGTTTGTGCCACAGGAGGGGATCACTGTCCAACACACTTAGGCAAGTGAGTTCATTTTCAGACAGTGTGGACAAGTCTATGACATAGATGTTATTCATTCTTTTTCCCTGCAAAACAATCTTGTCAGTAAGCAGGTTAATCACAAAACATTTTGTGGAAGTAAAAGCAACCAGGTTACCTCTGTCACACAGTTGTGATACACTGATCAGGCTATATTTCAAGCCATCTATTAGATACACATGTTCAATGGATCGTGTGTCATCCTTACCTACCTTACCAACCCCAATGATTTCACCTTTCTTTCCGTTTCCAAAGGAGACATTTCCTCCTTTGAGACTTTCAAGTGAAAGGAACTGTTCCATGTTCCCAGTCATATGCTTTGAGAAGCCACTATCCAAATACCAAATTTGGCTGCCTCCTCTCACTTGAACCTAAAAAAGAATCAGAGGTTAGTTTTAAGAACCCAAACTAGTTTGGGTCCTTTTCTATGAGAGAATGGATGAATCAAATTTTTTCTGGCCCAATTTGGTAGCTATTTTTTCCTTTTTACATACCTCTCATTTTTTCGACCGGCCTGCTCTTTTGCAGTACACTCATATTTGTAGTGCCCAGTCTTACCATAATGGGTGAAGATTTTATTCTCAGAGAGAGTGAGATATTTGCTTTTGAGATCCCACTTGGGCAATTGACTTCCAAAGCCAATCCCTCTCCTGTTGCTACTATGATTCTCTTGAAGCCATATCAGGCCATCAGAGGATTTATTCCATTTACAAGTTCCATCTAATTCATGTTTGACTTTGCCAAGTTCTTCGTTAAGAGTTCTTATCTGTTCATCCAATCTCAGGGTTGCCATATTTTTGGATTCCTGGATAGCAGTGATTTTGCTTTCCCAGGAAATAGGCAAGACCCTTGTCAGAATCTTCTCAACCCTGTTTTCTTCAAGAATGACTCTTCCAAGAGATTTTAGTTCATTAGTCAAGGTTGTGAACCTTGTGTACATCTCTTGGATAGTCTCTCCTTCTTTCATAGTGAAGTTTTCATACTGAGAGTATAGTAGAGTACCTCTTGACCTTTTTACCTGAGGTGTTCCTTCATGGGCTACTTGCAAGGTATCCCAGATCTCTTTGGCAGTGGTGCAGCTTTGGATTCTGTTGTACTCGTCTGGACCTAGTCCACACACTAGCCACTTTTTGGCCTTTGCATTCTTCTCCCATTTATTCATATCCTCAGCAGTGCATTCAGCTCTAGTCTTTGGTACATCTATACCTTCAGCAGTCTTCATCATGGTAGCTAAAGGACCATCAGTGACTATGTCCCAGAGTTCATAGTCTTCTCCAATCTGGTGGTCCTTCATCCTGTTTTTCCACCAAGAGTAATACTGGCCATTGAAGAGTGGTGGCCTTGCATTTGATTGACCTTCCCATTTTTCAGGTGGTGCCTCATCTTAATCTTATCCAAGGTGTTAGCCTTGTAAGGATAACCTGCTCTGATACCAATTGATGTTTTAGACGTCAATACCACACAAGATTTTGTGTGGTACCCAATTTTCGAGTGATGTCTCTCTAGAAGAACCTGGTTCTTCTTGGTGTTCCAACTACTACTGTTGTAGAATAATAAAAGTAGTTAAGTAAAAACACAGAGATTTTTACATGGAAAACACCTGGCTCAAAAGGTGAAAAAACCACGGCCTACTCCTCAGTAGGATTTGCTCAAACTCTTCACTAAAACTCTGAGCCAAACGGACTTACAAAATAAACTCTTTTGTAATCCTAGGACTAACTCTAATCCCTTTGTAGTAACTAGCCCCTAGCTAATTTCTACAAGCTTCAAGTTAACTCTAACTTGAACAATGCGTACCTATTACAATTGCTTCTATGAAAGCTGAAAAGATACAATATTAAATCTCCTATTACAACCAACTAGACTCAATGACAAACAGATGGAACTGGTTCTTCTAGCTGGTCTGTAGCCTTTGTGTCGCACAGTAATTCTGGTTGCAAAATATCTGGGAATTTTGCTTTCAGATCTTGATTCACTTCTACACTAGTGTGTTCTTGATTCAAGCAAGAATACCTCAATTATTTATAAAGTCAGTTGTTGAGTTTGTCGTTCAGTTCTGGTACAACTCTACCTGGGAGAACGAATTCGTATTAAACTCAACTTCCTTTCTTCGTTACTGTCCTTGCTGAAATCAACTTCTATTCTCTTATCAATTTTCAACTTTTTCGCATTAGAATACACTCTCCTTGTTCATTGATACTTCACAATCGCATTCATCTCCTATGCATATAAGGTTTGTGTGCCAACGCGTCAGGTCAAGTATGTGTGCTCTGATGGACCTGGTTCAACCGGTCAGACATTTGTCAATCTTCAAAACTATGCAGTGACTTGGGTCAACAGGAATGTTATATCATTCATAAACGGGTGAATATGTCTCTTTATAATCGACACCAGGCCTTGTGAAAATTCTTGTGCCACAAGGCGTGCCTTATATCTTTTTACCTCATTTTTCTCATTCCTGATGCGTACAAAGACCATTTATAACCAACAGGCTTAACACCATTAGGTGTATGGACTACAGGCCCAAAAACTTCACGTTTCGCAAGTGAATTCAACTCTAATTGGATTTCTTCTTGCCATTTTGGCCAATCACGTCTTTGTCGACATTCTCCAACAGATTGAGTTTCAAGACCCTCACTATCTTGCATAATTCTAGATGCAACATTATATGCAAAGACATAATCCACCACTATATCCACTCGTTTCAAATTTGTCTCAATATCGATTGGATTTATTGATAGTTCCTTATTTTCTTGAGTCTCGGGCTCAGTGATTTCCTCATGAATCTTAGGATTGGTTAAATCGTGGATTTCTTCATGAGACTCTTTCTTAGTGTCATCTTGATCATTTGTTTTCCTTTTTCTAGGATTTCGATCCTCAGAACCCAATGGTCTGCCACTTTTTTGGCGTGCTTTTGACTCATTAGCTATGACACTAGAAGATTGTCCAACCGGGACATCAATACAGATTGGAACATTCTCTGTAGGGATATGTGATTTTGTTATCTTTTTCAGATGCGTAAATGCGTCTGGCATTTGATTTGATATTCTCTGCAAATGGATAATCTAATGCACCTCTTTTTCACAAATAGAGGCACGTGGATCGAGATGAGATAATGATGAATTTTTCCACAAAATTTTCTATTTTGTTTCACCAATTTCTCCTCCTAATTTTGGGAAAAGTGTCTCATCGAATCGACAGTCTGCAAATCGAGCAGTGAACAAATCCCCTGTTAATGTTTCGAGGTAGCGAATATATAATGGAGGGCGATTCAAACTAAATATATATTCCTAACCTTCTTTGGGAACTCATTTTGGTGCGATACGGCGGTGCTACAAGCACATACCTTAATTCATAACACAAACCTTGATTTACAAATAATATTCTATTAACAATTAATATTTCCAAACAATGTATGTCCAAACGCCTACTTAACACCGTTGCTTCCTTTGATTACATGAAGGTTATTCGATATTTACACCAATAAATGACTTAATTTTCATGGTAAAAATTAAAATTAGAATACAAATCAATTAATCACGGCTAAGTAATAAATGTATATAAATAAAATACATATCTTATATTCATTAATTTGGTAAACCTGAATGCAATGATTCTGACATCATAGAGACAATGTCATATCAATGTTACACTTTTTTCTGACTTTCTTCCAAACACTACGAGGTTCTCCTCTTTAGTTCGAATCAGAAAATCAATCACTTCATCAGAAATAAAAAAAAAGAAAATAAATAAATCCAGAACACTACTGTTATTAGCTAATCTTTAAAGTATAAAAGGCCACTGTTCAAACACCTATTGTGCGCGGTTTTTTGAGAAAACGCTATCCAACCCATTTTTCCAACTCATTTCTGGCTTTCACCCAAAACTCTTACACCTACGCAGTTCATTACCAACTGGTTTGCACTTCCTCCATTTTTGGCTGCTCAAGGCTAATAGCGCACAATTCCCCCCTTCATAAATGGCTTCCGTAATCCAAAAGAATCTTAAACTCAAATCGAAGTACCATTACCTAGTACTATCAACTAGAACTAACGTAAAAGATCCAGATGTCCAGTCCTGGGGCGAGTAGCAGTGGCGGAAGCAGTGGCCGCCACCCTGTGTACAAAGGAATAAGGAGAAGGAAAAGCAGCGGAAAATGGGTGTCCGAAATTCGAGAGCCACGATCACCCAATAGGATTTGGCTTGGTACATTTCCTACCCCGGAAATGGCAGCAGTTGCTTATGACGTAGCTGCACTGGCCCTTAAAGGCCGGGATGCTGAGCTCAACTTCCCGAACTCAGCATCCTCATTGCCAGTCCCGGCTACTAACTCACCTCGTGATATTCAGGCAGCTGCAACCTGCGCGGCTGCAGCTCTTGGGGCAGCCGGGGATGCTTTAGGCGCCCGTAGAGGAGTTGATAATAATAATATCATACCGGTGTCGAGAGAGGTGGAAAATTCAACAGCTTGGAATAATAATGAGTTTATGGATGAAGATTTGATATTTGATATGCCTAATGTGATTATGAATATGGCTGAAGGGATGCTTCTCAGTCCTCCACGTTTCAATCTTCCTGATGATGACACTACTGCTGCTGAATATACTACAGACCAAGATCTCTGGAATTATCCCTAATTCACCGAGATAAAATCTTAGCTTCATATATAATGACAAGTTTTAGTAGTAATTAATGATTTTAAATAAGATGGATATGACTTAATAATCTCAGCTCCAAGGCTCCAGGTAAAAGAATGGGATAACTTTGTGTAATTTGCATGTTCCCTATTCTATTGTGTTTGTAAAGGGTTTTACTGTTTTTAAGCTTTGCAATTACTCTCCATTGAAAATGCTTTAATTTTGCTATTAAACAATAAGTATTTAATAGCACTAAAGTTCTTGAATCTTCGATTCCAAGAAGTGTGTTAAGAATATGTTTACACTATAGACTTGCATTTAATAATAGCAGAAATCAAAGCCCTCGATCATTAGCTTAAAGAAGAAGTTTCTATATTGAGCTACTTCATTTTCTATCTCTTTGTTATATATGGGAGTGTGAACTTATTACTAGCTCCATAGTACTTTAAAAAGAAAGGCGGTTATCAAGGTTTTTATTGGAGCTTCAAAGGGAGCACATGATTTAATTTCTTTTTGAGGCAATCAAATCAAGAGAATTATATTAGCAGCAAACCAAAAGATTCCTGTTGTTAGGTAGAGCAAGGTGATCGAATTGGGAATGTATAGTCAAACAGAATCATTAAAACGTTTACCCTAACTAGGGTTTTGTCCAACCAATCATGTTAATATTCCAGTATTTCTTTCCTTTCTATTTAAGGATGATGGTAAGTTGGCAACAAAGTGGTGAGTTACAGGGACATGATAACTTGAGCGATGTTCCACTATTCAATTCCCTTATGCTAAAGAATGTTCCAGCACTAATACATCGCGCAGAACACGGACGAGTCAAATTAAGTCGCAAGCTCTACTCTTGGTTGTGCCCTTCCGTTAATTTTTTTAAGTTTCAGCCTTAAGGATCATACTCAATGGAACCTGCAAATTTTGATTTCTCATTAGATACTGACGTAGTTCTAGAAGCAACATCTGTTGATCCCTAATCAACATCGTTTATGATTGAGACTAGGACGATATTTGATCGTCTTTGAGCCCCTAACTTTCGTTTTGGATTAATGAAGTCATCCTTGGCAAATGCTAATACATACGAATTCTTTATGGCTTTTGAACCTGGAATTAATGGAATTCTAAAAATTAAATCGAGGCGAAATTAAAAGAATTAAGCACCTTGTTAGTTTGAGTGCCCGTATAGATTACTAAAGAACATGGTTCTTTACCGTGTTCCTTAAACGTAAAGTGACAAACAATAAAATGAATATAGCAATTTTTACGTGGAAAATCACGCGGCTCAAAAGGTGCAAAAATCATGACCTACCACGTAGGGTTTTCAACTCCAACTCCACTAGAACAACGAGCCAAAATGTATCAATTACAAAAATGTAATTACTTTTTAGTACTCCTACTACTCCTATTTGATTCACAAGTTACTCTAACTTGTAAAGCAAAATACTCACTCCAACTCACTCGTTGTTTATGACACTTGATTACAACTCAATTTCCTAAAACACATTCACTACACTGACTCGAGAAGAATACAAGGCAAGTACTTGACACAAGTAAACTATTTATGACTCTTCAGTTGATGTGTAAAATGATAGTTCAAAAATCCAAAGTTGATCCTATTTAAAACATAACTTGAGATCTTCTAAGAGTCCTATTCATAGTCTGCTTCTTCTTTGATAGGACTCCTACTATTCCAAGGATTCCACAATCTTTGGGACTTTAGTCTCTAAGTGAATTATCCATATATTCTTGAGCAATGACCCTTATCACTTATAGTAGTCATCTTCCACCAAACTCGGACCTGGATAACTTTGAGATAAAGTTATTATCTTGTACAGACGTACAAATATCATTCATGAGGAGCTGATTCTTTCTCCTGAGGAGCTGGTTATTCAGAACAATTAAGCAGCTACATTGAGGACCTGGTTTTTTGAACATTTAGTCATACTTTGTTAATCACCAAAAGTTTAATACTCAACAAATTCCCCCTTTTTGATGATGAAAAACTTTGTACACATTAGAACCATATAATCATATCAAAGAACTAGATAAAAGAACCATATAGTCACATCAAGTACGATTGACAGACATGTATGTTCACAACAATTTCCAACATATGTTTGCAATACTTTAAAATCTTATCTTCCCCATTTTGGCATCATCGAAAACACTCACAAAAAATGTTACACATTAAGCACATATAATGTAAGATTCAAGGCCAAATAGGCTACAACACAAGTTTAAGAAAGGGAAAATAAACTAGGTTGATGATCTAATATAGTACAAAGCGGTAAAGTAGAGCCATAGGAGACATTAAGTAGTGCCAAAAGAAGCCCAAGGTCTTGTCTTCATCATTAGAACAAAATAAACTAAGTATATTGCAAACTACTCTGACTAAGATAAAAAGAACAAAAGATAAGGCATCACTAGAATAGCAAAAAAACTAAGACACTAAGAAGGAATAGGTTCATGGATGAGAAGCAGAGTTGATCAAGGCTTTCACAAGGGTGGAAATATGTTGAGCATGAGCCTCCCTTTATCTTGTGAGCTCTTCCCTGAGTTGCTTTGTTTCCTTTCTCGGCTCATTCTTGTCTTCACGAAGCTTGGCATTCTCTTCAACAACCAACTCCAACCTCTTGCTGAGTTCTGCAACCTTACTGCTCTCAGGAAGAATAGCATATCATATGGGTCTTCTAGCCTTGATCTCCTCATATCCACACTACTTGAGGGTAACAACATCCAAAATGTCATTGTGGTTTCCAAACTTAAGCTCAGGCAAGGCAATGTTGAGCTTGTCAAACAACTCAGTCAGCATAAAACCATATGGCATAACATGCTTGGGTTTGGAAGTATCTGCAGCTCTTGGCATATGCTGAATCATTAGGCTAGGAAGATTAGTTCTACCAATGCCAAGTAGCTCCATCACAGCCATGTCCAGTAGAGTAGTGGCATGCCTTCTCTAAGACCTCTAAAGAATGTAGGAGTTGACACAATGAAATAATAACTTGTGAAAGGGAGTCATACCAGTCTTGTACACTTTCTGGGGAGCATCTAGTTCAAATTTTGGGAGAACTTCCTGGTGACCACAATGCCAGTGTCAACATCATTGTCTATAGATGTCCACTTCTTCATCAAGTAATTGTCAAATCCCAAATAGGGGATATTCAGAAGCATCCCCAGCTCCTCAGCATCAAACTCCATGTCAAAACCCCATACCTTACTCTTGACTACCTTCCCATCAAATGTGAAATTTGCATAGCACTCCACCACAACAACAACACATACTGGGGGAAAGCTTTGACAAACATGTGTTTCCACCCCGGTAGCTAAAGTTTTTCAACCATTTGAGACATCCCCTTCTCATAAGTGTTCCCATTTAGCACTTTTTTGTTGCTGAACTGTGTGAGTCGATCAACTGCAACTGGCACATTCTTTCTTATCTTACCCCTACTAGCCCTTGCAGAAGAGGTAGCAGGTTTGGTTACTTTGGCACCCTTTTTCTTTTGTGTGACAGACTTTGCTGGCAAGGCAGAATCAGATTCATATTCTCCATCCACTTCAACAACAGGTTCCACTATTGAAACCTTCTTTGTCTTCTTTGCACTTCTAGAATCCTTGATGATTTGTGCATCAACGACTTTGTTTTACTCCTTGTGAGAGGAGTTCTGGCAGGAGGAACCACTCATTTCCTTGTTGAGACTTCTGACTTTGTAGCTTTCATAGGAGTCTTCCTGGATTTCTTCCCTACCTCATATAGTGGTACATCATCTTCATCACTGCTAACTTCTTCATCTCAAGTGAAAAGAGTCAACAAAGACCTAGGTTCTTGAGCCCTTGTCTCTTCACCTATTTCTTCTGAAAGGGCTATGACAACATTTCCAATTTTCATGGAACCTTCAGATTCCTCACTCACATTTCCCTCTTCTTCCTTACTCTATTTATCACCTCCTTCACTCTCACTTACCTTTTCTTGATCCTCACCCTCACTTGTAGAAACCTCCTATTCTTCACTCTGATTTTCTTCTTCTACAGAATCATTAGCCTATTCACTTGTCTTATCCTCTGTATCACTCTCGTTCTCATCTCCAGATGCTCCTCATTCTCACTTTTTTCTTCTTTATTACCTATGTTTTGAGCATCATGTTCCTCATGACTATTCACAGCTTCTTCTTCTTTTTCACCCCCGTCAACTTCCTCATCCTCAGTCCAACTAAAGTAAAGACCATCAGAAGTCTCTTTTTGCACAGGTTCTTTACTTTCTTCCCCTAAACCACAGGCTCCACAGATGTTGTCTCTACCTCCTTCCCCAGATCCCCTGCACCTATTTCTACAGTGAATTTCTCCACTGGTGGCTTATCACTCGTGGATGAGAGTGTGTTTAGGGGTGCAACATCTGTAGCAGACAACAAAACATCTAATTTGGAAGGAGCATGTTGTACCTTATCAGTAGTAACTTTCACTGATTCCCCCTGAACCACAGGTTCCTTGGCTACAGTGTCACCATGGCATCAGGTACTTTCTTGACAGATTTTCTTGGAGTGGCTTTGACCTTTGTTGACTTAGAGGTATTTTTCACAGGAAGATCAGGTGCATGGGTAGTTGTTTTTGGAGGAGGGGATACAATAGAGGTGGGAATGATGATAACAACAAGAACAGTAGGAACAAGGGATGATGATGTAGGTATATTGGAGGATATCGAAGGAGAAGGAGCAGGTGTGGGTGTAGGTTCTCTTGACGGCTGCGCATTTTTCTTCGATTTGGGCTTCAAGATTTTGGGTTTCGCTTCAGCCTTGGTTGGTGATTTAGCTTTAGAGGGTGTTTGACTTATTTTAGGCATGGTGATCAGATTAGAGATTTAAAGAAGAGAAAGAGAGAATTAGTTCTTGATAATTGATTTTGATTCTTGCTTAGGTTTTGAGAGAAACAGTGAGGTTAGAGAAGCTGATCATAAGAGACTTTTAAAGGTGTTACTCATGATTTGACTGGAAGAGAGAAGGTGACCAAATTTTAGTTCTAACGAGACTTTTATAACAGTTACTTTGACTGTTAGGATTTCAGGAGTAATTGATCTCTAATTACACTAGGATTCCCCCTTACTCTTTGAATATAAGACGATTGGAAGTGATGCCAACGAAATTAAAAGTATGATCATAACAATAATTTTATAATATAAAGTCCTAGTGACTTAAGAAAGTATGGCACGTATCTGAGTCAAAGAACCAACTCCTTAGCAACTCCTTATTTGTTTATGCAGTAAAGCTTCAACACTTCATATTAGTATCATGCAACACAATTATCAACCAGATTTTCAAAGCAAGTGTGTGAGCTTAATACAAGCACAAAGCTAAATCAAACACATTGTACCTAATTATCTACATCTTATTATGCCTTTTCTAATCGATCAGTGGGAATCAACTTAGTGGGAGGAGTTGATTAGACAAAGTTCTAGTCTATTTCTTTCAAATTGATCCCTACTCGGAGATTTAGTTAGAATATCAACAATTTGATCTTTAGTTTTACAAAAGTTAATTGAGATATTCCCCTTTTCAACATTGTCTATGAGAACGTGATGTCTAATGTCAATGTGCTTGGTTCTCTTGTGCTGACATGGATCTTTAGCAATGTTTATGGAACTGGTGTTATCACAAAAAATGGGAACACAATCAAGAAATATACCATAGTCCCTTAACTGTTGTTTTATCCATAGCAACTGAGCACAGCAAGATGCTACTTCCACATATTCAGCCTCAAGTGTAGATAAGGCCACTGAGTTTTGCTTCTTGGTTCCTCAAGACACCAGACAATAACCTAGAAAATGAGTTATTCCTGAAGTTCTTTTCCTGTCAACATGAAGACCTACATAGTCAGTATCAGCATAACCAACTAGTTCAAAACTATACCCTCTGGGATACCATAGATAGAGGTCAGGGATCCCCTTGAGATATCTTAGTATCCTTTTGACAGCCTTCAGGTGGTATTCTTTGGGATTTGCTTGAAATCTTGCACATAATCTCACACTAAACGCTATATCAGGCATGCTTGCAGTGAGGTACAACAGTTACCCAATTTTTCCTCTACATAGTTTTTGTTCCACACTTCTTCATCAAGGTCCAGCTTTGTTGTAGTTGCAATGGGTGTGTTAATGGAATTAGAGGAATCCATGTTGAACTTCTTCAGTAGTTCTTTGATATATTTATGTTGATGTATCATGGTTCCAGTAGGTGTTTTCTTGATTTGCAGCCCCAGAACGAAGTTCAATTCAACCATCATACTCATCTCAAACTCATTTCCCATCATCTAAGAAAATTCCTTGCACATTGCTTCATTGGTGGCCCCAAAGATAATGTCATCGACATACACTTGCACAATCCGATCCTTCTCTTTGCTCCTTAGAAATAGAGTGTTGACCACCTTTCCTCTTACAAAGTTGTTGGCTAAGAGGAATTTTGAGAGCCTTTCATACCAAGCTCTTGGAGCCTGTTTCATTCTATAAAGAGGAAATTCTTCACTTTCAAATCCGTGAGATTGTTTGACAAATACTTCCTCCTTCAGGTAACCATTCAAAAAAGGCACTTTTTAAATCCATCTGGTATAAAGTGAACTCCAAGTGGGCAGTAAAGCTATCAATATTCTCATAGCCCATATTCTAGCTACAGGTGCAAATGTCTCATCATAGTCAATGCCCTCTACTTGATTGTATCCCTAAACTACCAGTCTGGCCTTATTCATTGTGATATTTTCTTGTTCATCCAACTTTTTTCTGAACACCCATCTGTTACCTATGACAGTTCTGTTCTTGGGTGTCTGTACCAGGTGCCAGACCTTGCTTCTCTCAAACTGATTGAGCTCCTATTGCATAGCTATGATTCAATCTGGATCCTTTAGAGCCTCTTTGATGGTCTTAAGTTCAACCTGTGACAGGAATGTTGTGAGTGCATATAGATTTCTTAGAGAAGACCTGGTTTGTACCCCTGCATTTGGATCAGAGATGATATTCTCAAGAGGACGTGAGCTTTGATGCTTCCATGGTCTGATCTATATACCTAGAGAAGATTCACCCGAGGAATGACCCAAAAGAGCAGGTTCTTCATTAGTCTGGTCAGCAATAAGAGTAGTTCTTTCTTCTTGTTGTTCATCATGATCACTGTCAATTTTTTTGTATTTTTTAGATCCATCTTCATTAGATTCCTTTGTATATCCACCACCAGTGAACCCTATGTCATAATCTTCATCCTGCGTACCTTTCTCAGCCAAGTTGTTAGATTCATCAAAAATAACATGAATATTTTCTATCACACACATAGTTCTTTTATTAAAAACCTTATAGGCCTTACTATGTGGAGAGTAACCCAAGAAAATTCACTCTTCATTTCTGTCATCAAACTTACCTAGAGCTTCTTTCCCATTATTCTGCACAAATCATTTGCACCCAAAGGCTCTCTGGTGAGTGATGTTGGGTTTTCTTCCTCGAAGTAACTCATAGGGAGTTTTCTCAAGAATGGGTCTGGCCATGCATCTATTTAGTAGGTAGGAAGAAGTATTAATTACCTCAGCCCAGAAATTCTTAGGTAGTCAACTGGCAATCAACATGGTCCTCCCCATGTCTTATAAGGATCTATTCTCTCTTTCTACAACCCCATTTTGTTATGGAGTTCTAGGTGCAGAGAAATTATGGTCAATGCCATGTGAGCCACAGAACTCAGGAAATTTTGAATTTTCAAATTCAGTTCCATGGTCAGTTCTTATACTTAAAACATTACATGCTAGTTTTTGCTTGATCATTCGACAAATACACAGAGAACATCAAAGGTTTCATCTTTGGATCCCAGAAACAAAGTCCAAGTATACCTGGAGAAGTCATCAACAATCATAAACACATACCTCTTACCTCCTCTTCTCCTTCTCATTGGTCCACATAGGTCTATGCGAAGGAGTTTCAGAGGTTTAGAAGTACTTACAAACTTTTTTCAATTTAAAGGATGACTTAACATGTTTCCCTCTAACACATGCATCACATATCTTGTCAGAGGCGAACTCAACTTTAGGTAGCCCAAGGACCAAGTCATTTGCTTCCAACTTGTTGAGTTGAGAGAGATTGGCATGTCCTAGTCTTTTATGCCATAACAACGGATCATCTTCCACTACACTCAAGCATGTGTTCTCACTTTGGGAAACTAACATAATCGATATCTTGTAGATATTGTTGTGTCTCTTACCCTTTTAACACAATTTCATCAGTATCTAGATTTTTGACAGTGTAAATTTTTTAATTGAATTTTACCTCATTTCCTTGTCGCGTATTTGAGAGATGCTATGAAGATTGTGTTAAAGCCCTACCACATAATATACATCTTCTATAGCATGAGAGCGTGACTTTCCAGCCTTGCGAATACCTGTTATCTAGACCTTTTCCCCTTTCCAAATGACACACTCCCTCATTGAAAGGCTGTCAGTGAGAGGAAGTTTTTTTTTCTCCAGTCATATGTCTTGAGCATCTATTGTCTAGATACCAATCCTGATTGTTTTCTCTCACCTTAGTCTGCACCAAAATTCACAAGTTAGTTTTGGGAACCCAGACAAGCTTGGGTCCCTTTTTGGTTGAAAAATTATGAATCAGATCCCTTCTTGCCCAGAAGGGGAGAGGGTTAGAAGTTATTTTCTTGTTAACCTTAATCCACTTAATATGGACAGAAGAATTAACCTTTGTCTCCTCTTCCTTCTTCACATTTTTAGCAATACCAAAGGTGTTTCTAAACTAAGCATGAATTAAGGCAGGACAAGTGTCTCTAAATTGTCCTACTCTTCCACATTGAGTGCACATGTTATTATCAGAAATTCCTACATACTTTGGGTCAAACTTAGGGACAGGTTTTCTGTAGCCAATTCCAGATTTTTTAGAGCTACAGTTTTCATTCAGCCAATTCAAGGCATCAAAAGATCTATGCCATTTGCTTAGTCTAGAGAGTTCATAATTAACCTTTTTTAGGTTTTCATGCAGGACTTTATTTCTACATTCAGCATCACAATGATTATCATTAGCAATTTTTAATTCCTTTTCAAGCTTATCCTGTAGATCATTCATTTTTCCTTTGCCATGTATATCAGGAGACTTCTCATTCTTAGAAGTAAGCTCAAGAACTTGGTTCTTAAGGTCTTTGACCTGTTTCTATAAACTAGCTTTTTGTCAGATTCAAGCTCTTTGATATCAAGTTTGACACAAGAAAGGTTGCTTATTAGCTGATCATTTCCAGTACTCATTTTATCCATCTCATTCATTAAGGTCACAATTATGACCATCAATTGTTTTTTGGACATAGCATGAATATTTTTTTTCAAGTCAGATATACTTACATGTTTTGCGTCATCTTCAGTTTCTGAATCACTCATGGCCATCATTTCGATCACTTCTTCCTCTGTTTTGGACTCTTCAATCCCCATCAAAGCCACTTTGATGTTTTCATTTCCAAAGTCAGTTTCCAAGTTCCTCCATATATCATGAGCAGAGATGCAAGAGGACACTTTGAGGAGAGTGTTTCTATACATGCTTCTCTAGAGCAAGTCCTTTGCTTTTAGCATTTTTCTGAACTAGTTGACTATCTTCCTCATCGTATTCATCTTCTATTTTGTTGCACCTGTTACCTTCACTATCCAATTTGGTTGGGAGAATTGGTCCATGACTAACAATTACCCATAGGTCAAAGTCAGTAGCCTGAAGAAATATTTCCATACATAGTTTTCATTCATCATAGTGGTGTTCATCAAACAATTGTCTTCCATTGTGCATTCCAAGCTGTATTGGGAATTCTGTCTTCCCAGCTTGGTGTTCATCAATCACAGCATAGATACTTATAGCCTCATCCTCCTTTTCTTCCTCTTGATTACTTCCATTGTCCTCATATTCTGCCAATAATGCTCATCTTCTCCCATTTCATTTTTTCAGCTCGTTCTTTCCTCCTCTCAATTTCCCACATTCGGAATTCCTTGACCAAGTGATCTAGCTTGCCATACTTGTAGCACTCATCATAGTTATCTTTGTTGATTTGCTTGGGCTTACTACTGGTCTCTCTCTTAGATACATTTTTGGAATTCTTCATGAACCTCTTGAATTTTGCAGACACTGCTAGATCAGGATCATCATAGTCAGATTGATCATCCTCAGAAACTTTAAGAACCAAGGCCTTATCCTTCTTTGGTTCTTTCTTGTGCAATTATATCTTTCTCATTTCACGAGTTATTAAGTTTCCAACCAACTCATCAAGTGAGATTTTGTCCAATTCCTTGGCTTCCTTGACTGCAATGAATTTTGATTCCCATGAAGCTTGAAGGATTCCTAGAACTTTGCTAACCAACTCTTCTGAGGTAAACAAATTTCCTAGTGATTTCAGTTCCTTGGTTATTATAGTGAACCTGGTCATCATATCCTGGATGGGCTCAAACTCCTTCATGGAGAAAAGCTCATAGTTTGTCATGAGTAGCTCAATGATTGATCTCTTTACTTGGTTTGTTTCCTCATGAGAAGTTTGGAGTGCATCCCCTATCTATTTCGCATTAGAGCACACAGAAATTCTATTGTACTCATCAGGACTAACTCCACATATAAGGATTTTCTTAGCCTTTGCATTCTTCTTCATCATTCTCAAATCTGTTGCCGCAAATTTTGAGGGGTCCTTAGGAACTGTTTCATTTTATGCATTTTGTTTAGTAGGAATCAAAGGATCTTGGTTCACTATGGTCCATAGTTCATAGTATTCAGTTGTCTTGAATTATTCCATTCTTGCTTTCCACCAACTGTATATTTTCAACTGAACATGGGTGGCCTGGTAGTTGATTCTCTTTCATTAATTCTGGGTGGAGCACTCATCTTGCTTCCAAGATCTCTCTAGGTGTTAGCCGTGTAAAAGAGAGAACCTGCTCTGATACCAGTTGTTAGTTTGAGTGCCCGTATGGATTATTAAAGAACTTAGTTCTTTACCATGTTCCTTAAACATAAAGTAAACAAGCAATAAAATGAACACAACGATTTTTACGTGGAAAATCACCCGACTCAAAAGTTGCAAAAACCACGACCTACCACGTAGGATTTTCAACTGCAACTCCACTAGAACAATGAGCCAAAATGTATTAATTACAAGAATATAATTAAATACTCTCCAGTACTCCTACTACTCCTATTTGATTCACAATTAACTCTAACTCACTCATTGTTTATGACACTTGATTACAACTCAATTTCCTAAGACACATTCACTAGACTGACTCGGGAAGAATACAAGGCAAGTACTCAACACAAGTAAACAACTTATGACTCTTTAGTTGATGTGTAAAAGGATAGTTCATAAATCCAAAGTCGATCCTATTCAAAACACAACTTGAGATCTTCTGGGAGTCCTATTCATATTCAGCTTCCTCTTAGATAGGAATCCTGCTGTTCCAAGGATTCCATAAGCTTTAGGACTTTAGTTTCTAACTAAATTATCCATATATTCTTGAGAAACAACCTTATCACTTATAGTATACATCTTCCACCAAACTCAGACATGGGTAACTTTGAGATAAAGTTATTGTCTTGTATAGACATACAAGTATCACTCATGAGGAGTTGATTCTTTCTCTTGAGGAGTTGGTTCTTCAGAATGGTTAAGTAGCTATGTTGAGGACTTGGTTGTTTAAACATTTAGTCATACTTTTTTAATCATCAAAAATTCATTACTCAACACACCCAATATTGCCAAAAAATACCATCACGTTACTGAATAGAATTTGGGGAATGTGCATGGGTCAAAATCCGACTGAGGAAGTTCAGCGAATATGAATGAACAAGTGTAGAAGTTATGGCTGAGGTAGAGCAGGGCCCAATAACGAGGAGTCTCCTATCAAGACATCAAGGTCGAGGTCGAATAGAGAAGCACAAGAGCAACGACTAGAATAGTCTTGAAATTACCAAAAGGAATATTCAATCGAACATTCCCCTGGCTGTACTTTTTAGGCTTTTCTAGGAATATCTCATATAAATAGTAAGAGAGAGGGAGCAAAAGGGGGGATACTGACTCTGATAAGAACACTTATAAGAAATTGACTCTTGGAAGATAATATAAAAAGCGTACATTTCCACTATGATTGACTTTGTTGTTTATTCTGCCTTTCCACTCACATGATCCAAGAACACTAAGTCCATTTTCATATCTAGTTATCGCACATTGTTGTCAGAATGAAGAATCATCCACATCATTCAATATTTGGGTGAATTATTCTTACTATTTACATTTATTGCCATTTTTCATATTTATTGCTCATCATTACCCCTTCATTTACTATCAAAAGCTTCATTTATTAATCTGATAATTGGCTTTATGCGCTAGTGGACATCACTGTTTCAACACGTGACTAGATATACGATTTATTGTGCTTGACTAGAATTTGTCTTTCATCCTATTTATCCTTTAATTAGTTTAGAAAAAAGTGTTATACTTTTTGGTCAAACAATTCGGCGCCATCTGTGGGGAATTTTTTAGTCAAAGTCATAGTTTTTCTAAATCTACAAAAAAAAATAGAACTTTCTTTTTCCTACTTGTCCGACCTAACATGGCAGGAAATGGAGAAGAAAGATTGAAGGCAGTAGCAGGACTCACTACCAACCTCCTAAGCACCATCAATAGGTTAACGGAGATGACGAGGAGAACGTTACGCCAAGTGTTTCACCTAGGCGGAGTGACTCACCCCTCCCTCAAAGAGGCGGTAAGAAGCATTACCGCCTCTCATGGGAAAGGAGCCTCTACGTCCACGACGGAAGAAGCGCCACCAGCAGTGAAAAAACTAATCGAGGCATGGGTAACGAGTACACTGAACAGTATACTCGACATACCCTCTCAAAGGGCGGGTAGAGGTGATGCACGAGTCGATATCGCAACGACAACCAACGAGCAGCACGCTCCTCCTCCAAAAGGTATCACTCACACTGTTAATGATGCAGGTAATGACACCCTTCCTTCCATTCTAAGAAAAATGGAGGAGATGGAGAACGAGAATAAAGCACTCTGAGACCAAATGAGGGAGCACCAAGAAATGGTTGATAACATACCAGACGCCCCAAAATTTCTACCAAAATAGGATGTCAGCCGGTTCATGGAACAATCGTATAACGATGAGCCTGTACTACATGCTATATCCAAAACATTCAAGATGCCTCCATACTTAAAAATATATGACGGCACAACAGACCATGAAGATCACATCATCCACTACATCACTGCAGTGAAAGGCAACGACCTCGCTAAAGAACAAGTGTCGTCGGTACTGCTAAAGAAGTTCGGTGAAACTCTAACCAGGGGAGTCCTGACATGGTACTCACAACTACCAGCACGTTCCATAGAAACATTTGAGAAGATGGCTGACAAGTTCGTCTCCGCTCATGTCGGGGCTAAGAAAGCAGAAGCCAGGGTGAATGACATATTCGCCATTAAACAGTCACCCGGCCAAGGGCTTAGGGACTTCCTCGTCCGGTTCAACAAAGTAAGAATGACCCTTCCAAACGTATCGGATGGAATGGCAGTAGTAGCTTTCCAAAATGGGTTGAACAGGAGCATCTCAAGAGCGACAAAGAAACTATTGAACAAACTCATGAAATATGCCCCCACCACCTGGGAAGAAATACACAACGCCTATTGTGCCGAGGTGAGAGCTGACGAGGACGACCTTAACGGACCAACCCAATGGTTGACGACAGTCCATATGGAGTCAAGAAAGGACCGCATAAACGATAATAGAAGAGATCATACGGGTCCACGCCTCTATCACGAGAGACATCATCTAAACGTCAGAACTGCCATCATACCACCTCCCTGCCATGGCGATGGCCCATCCAGGCCGCAAACAGGGACTCACCGGAACGAAAGAGGTATGCCTCCACTATTATCTGCTCACAATTTTTGTGTTCCCTTCAGAAGTTGTCTACGCCCTAGAGAAGCTTGGTCCAAAGGTGAAATGGCCACAACAGATGAAGTCCGACCCGAATACCAGAAAATCGAACGCCCTCTGTGGATTCCATCAGGGACGCGGCCACAATACCGAGGACTGCATTGCTCTGATACAGGAGGTGGTGAACATGCTCCACCAAGGGCATTTAAGAGAATTGATGAGTGATCGAGGAAGAGAGAACTTCGCTCGTGGGCGAGAAAAGAATCAAGTCCCCTCGAAACCACCCTCCCCAGCCCGCACCATCCAGATGATTATCGGCGGAGGCGACGCCGCAACAATCAATCACGTGAAATTCACAACCACCCATAAGTTGAAGCGGTCGATCACTTACAAACGGTATGACGACCTCGAAGAAAGTATCATCTTCGATGAGTCGGATACCCATGGTTTGACCTTTCCTAACTATGATGCTTTTGTTATTACTTTACAAATTTCAGATACTGATGTAAAACAGATTATGATAGATGACAGAAGCGGCGCGTGTATTATCCACCCTAGAGTTCTCGCAAAAATGAGACTCGAAGATAAGATAGTACCATACTGCATAACGCTAACAAGTTTTAACAATGCAGTTGAGCGCACCTCCGAAGAGATCACACCGCCCATTTTGGACGATTGTATCACCTTGGAAACAACATTCCACGTCAGGAATCAAGACACAACATACAACGCCATCATACAACGGCCATGGATACACGCCATGAGGGCCATCCCGTCCAGCCTATATCAGGTCATCAAATTTTCCACCCTGTGGGGAGTACACGGCCAAGAATGTTATCACATCACCTAAGACTGCATATACACTCAACAGTTGAAAGGCAAAGGTGCAGAAGCATAGCAATTAACAAGGTCGAGATCAGACGATGACGAACAAAGAGATGTCATCAAATACCCCGACGTCGTGGAAGCCACGGGATCAACTGTGGAAGACCTCGATCCCGTCCCGCTGGATAAAAGAGACCACAACAAAAAAGCTTACATCGGCCACAAACTCCAAGAACCAGGTAAATTCCATAAATTTTTAACAGAAAATGCGTACTTGTTTGACTTCTCCCATGCAGATATGCCACGCGTCCCGAAGGAAATCTCAACACACAAGCTGAATGTCGACCCACTCTACCCGCTGGTACGGCAAGTCAGAAGAAAATTCAATGCCCCAATAAATAATGTCGTCCGTGAAGAGGTGGAGAAACTGCTCGTAAACGGCTCTATCAGGGAGTCAAAGTACCCCTAATGATTCGCCAACGTGGTCATGGTGAAAAAGTAAAAGGGGAAATGGCACATGTGCGTGGACTTCATATATTTGAACAAGGACTGCTCGAAAGATTCATTCCTATTACCTCACATTGATCAACTCATCGATGCGGCAGCAGGCCACGAGCTATTAAGTTTCTTGGACGCCTACTCAGGTTACAATCAAATCCTTATGGAGGAGGAGGACCAGGAAAAAACAACTTTCATCACCCACCAAGGTACGTACTGCTACAGAGTCATGTTGTTCGGACTGAAAAATGCAAGGGCAACCTATTAGAGTCTATTAACCAAAATGTTCAAAGAGAAGCTCGGCAAAACGATGGAGGTATATATAGACAACATGTTGGTCAAGTCGAAAAGAAAGGAAGACCACATCGACCATTTGAGGGAGGCGTTCGACATACTCAAGCGGTACGCCATGAAGCTGAATCCTGAGAAATGCGCCTTCGGCTTGACCTCAGGGAAATTCCTCAATTTTTTGGTGTCGCAGAGAGGAACTGAAGTTAACCCCGACCAAGTCAAGGCAATAGAAGGAATACCAAAAAATTTGTGCAGCATGAAGCAGGTGCAAAAGCTAACTGGTCGTATAGCCGCCCTATCGAGGTTCATCTCACGATCCTCTGATAGATGCCACAAATTCTTCGGCGTACTAAAAAAGGAAAATGGGCTCCAATGGAACTCTCAGTGTGTCAACGCCCTAAGAGAATTGAAGGCATACGTTTCCTCGCCCCCGCTGCTTGCTAAGGCGGAACTCGGAGAGCGCCTCATAATCTACTTGGCAGTATCCGATGTTGCAGTGAGAGCAGTCCTGGTCCGTGAAAACAAAGGTACGCAGTCTCCAATCTACTACATTAGCAAAACCTTGGTCGATGTTGAAACGAGGTACCCTCACCTGGAAAATCCGGCCCTGGATTTAATCGTAGCTTCACGAAAGCTTAGACCTTATTTCCAATTCCACACCATCTCGTTGTCACGACCTTTCCCCTGAAGAGTATCCTACACAAACTCGAGTCGTCGGGTAGGTTGGCTAAATGGGCCATCGAGTTAAGCGAGCACGATATAATCTACCAGCCGCGAACAGCAATAAGTCGCAAGCACTCGCCGACTTCAATGCTAAAATAATGTCAGAGGTCGAAAGGGAAGCCACTAATACTTCCCCCAAGTTACACGACCTATGGATTCTATACACCGATGGCGCCTCCAATGCGTCAGGATCTGGATTGGGACTCCTACTCAACGTCCCGACAGGCGAAGTAATTCGCCAGTCCATATGATGTCCCGATATGGCTAACAATGAGGCCGAGTATGAGGCCGTGATTGCAGGATTAAAACTGGCACTCAAATATGGAGTACGACGGGTAGTCCTCCCATGTGACTCACAACTCGTAGTCAATCAAGTCACATGGACTTTCCAAATGAAGGAACAAAGGCAACAAAAGTATCAGGCCAAAATCTGCAAACTACTGCCCGAGTTCGATGAATGCCAGCTCGACCAGATACCTCGAGCGTAGAGCATTGAGGCAGACAGCCTCGCCAAATTGGCGACAGCTACCAAAAATGTAAACGGAAAAGAGAATGTGGTCACACTAATCTACTCAACCATCGACCAAATCGAGGTATGCACTATTAACCTTACTTGGGACTGCCCAACTATATTATCGCCTACCTACAGGATGGCATGCTCCCAAATGAAAAAAAAAGGCCAAAAAGCTTCGAATGCAAGCGGCCAGGTACAACATCATCAACAACAACCTATATAAGAGAACATATGGCGACCCTCTAGCAAAACGCCTGGGACCGAACCAAACAAGGCGTGTACTAGAAGAGGTCCACGAGGGCCATTACGGATCCCACACCGGCAATTGAGCCTTAGTCAGATGTCTTATACGAGCAGGCTACTATTGGCCCACAATGAAAAAGGAAGTAGTTGATTTTGTTAAAAAGTGCGAACCATGCCAAAGGTATGCCCTCATGATCCATCAGGCGGGTGAACACCCCCACTCAGTCACGTCGCTATGGCCCTTCATCAAATGGGGGATGGATATCGTTGGCTCACTCCCTCGCAGGACGTGGTAATTTTTGATTTCTATTGGTTTTTTAACTCACTATTTCTCTAAATAGGTAGAAGCATGTGCATTCACTCAAATACGCGAACAAGAAGTGATCGCCTTTATATGGAGGAACATTGTATGACATTTTGGCATTCCCATGGAAATCAGCTGTGACAACGGACCTCAATTCACTGGGGGAAAAGTCGTTGAATTCTTCAAGAAGCGGCATATCAAAAGAATACTCTTGACACCATACTATCCCCCCCAACAGCCAAGATGAATCATCCAACAAAATGATACTGAACATCATGATGAAGAAACTGGAAAATGCCAAGGGACTGTGGTCGGAGGTGCTACCAGAAGTGTTATGGACATATCGCACCACGCCAAGGACGAGCATAGGGGAAACGCCATACTCACTAGTCTATGGGACTGATGATATGATATCGGTCGTGGTTGGGGAGCTGAGCCTAAGATATTCAAATGAAAGCGGGCCAAGTAACGATGAAAACCGCAGTCAAGATCTCGACGAAGCTGAAGAACGAAGAGACATGGCTTACATAAGGATGGTAGCCCAAAAACAACAAGCAGAACGATATTACAACAAAAAAGCCAAAGATAGACCACTCAAAGTCGGGGACTACATACTCAAAGCCAAGATACAGGCGAGCAAAGATCCACGGGAAGGAAAATTAGGGACCAATTAGGACGGCCCGTACAAAATCACGGAGGTAGTAAGCAAAGGGTCGTTTCAACTAGAAACAATGGACAGAAAATTGCTACCGAACAATTGGAACGTCGCTCACCTCAAATACTTCAACTTCTGACAATAAGGCGTCCTCTAAGTCGTACTCTTTTTCCCTCACCCGAGTTTTGTCCCAATTGGGTTTTCTCGAGGAGGTTTTTAATGAGGCGACAAAGAGGACATCTCGAAGTTTAAGTATCGATTCATGGCCCAACCTCTCAACAGCGTCTCTAGGTCGGTCAATCAAGGGACTACATAGACTGGGACTTCTCGAATGTATGTACGAATAGAGCAGAAACATGTAAAACTCTCCAATGAATGTATAAACAAAGTAATATAAGCAAACATATGATGTTTTTACATGCCTCCACCAAGTTTACACATTATGCCAACGTAGAAAATGCATATTCGACCTCGCTCGAATCGACTTACAATCGACCTCGTTCGAATTAATTTTAAAGTCTACATTCGACCTCGCTCGAATCGACTTACATTCGACCTCATTCGAATCAATTTTAAAGTCTACATTCGGCCTCGCTCGAATCGACTTACATTCAACCTCGTTCGAATTAATTTTAAAGTCTACATTCGATCTCACTCTAATCAACTTACATTCGACCTCGTTCGAATTACTTTTCAAGTCTACATTCGACCTCGCTCAAATCGATTTACATTCGACCTCGTTCGAATTATTTTTAAGTCTACATTCGACCTCGCTCGAATCGACTTACATTCGGCCTCGCTAGAATTAATGTTTAAGTTTACATTCGACCTCTCTTGAACTGACTCACATTCGACCTTGAACCAGCTCAACTTACAGTCGGCCTAAGCGAAATCACAACCAATGCAATCAATCAAGAAAACAATCAAAAGGAAAAACAAGAAGTTGAAGAGCAACAAATCAAAGTATTATCATTCCAAAAATCATCTTACAAGGTCCAAACAAGTGCCCGTGAAACAAAAAGAAAAGACAAGAAGAAAAGAACAAAAAAATATAGAAACAAGCACACTACTTGGCCGCAGCTCCACTATAACCCTCGACATCGGCGCCCTCGCCATCGGAGTACTCACCGTCATACCAAGCACCCGGCTTAAGCCCGTCCAAGTCATCTTCATGATCATCCATGTCGGGTGTGTCGGAGTCGTAGCCACAAGTGTCACGAGCTGCACGTGCCTTAACACGAGCATCCTCGAATTCCGCCTCAGAAGCTTTCCCAGCCATCATCAAAGCCCAATATATGTCAAGATAGGCCTCAGCATGAACCCACTCCTCGTACAAATCCCGCGACACATTGAGATAAGTGGAAGCATGAGAGGTATACCGCTGGGCCTGTTGCTGCACCTTGTCGGTTTGTAGTACGGCAATATGCTCATTCAGATCTGAGACCTCTGTATCTAAACCACTGATCTGCTCTTCAAGCCTCGCTTCTTTAAGCGTAGATGTTTCTTCTTCACTAGCCTGCTTGGATCTGAAGATGCGCAGGGTACCCGCTAGTGCCGCCGCCTCCGCCACGGCAGCCGTTCTGGCTTTCTCAACTCTCTCCAACTCCGCAGCTTTGGCGAACAACTCGTCCCTCAAGCTGTTGGCTCTAGCTTCAATCTGCTCAAGCTCGGCCCGTAAGGACGCCACTTGCGTCTGAAGATAGACATTCTCGGCCATTACTCCTTTGCTCACCTCGAGCTCGTTGTCATTGGCTATCAACCAATGCATCCCCTCGAGCATGTTGCACCTGCCAATGGCCCTCACAAGCTCACCATACTTGTCCCTCAACTCCTCATCTTTTTGTTTGAACTCATCCCGGAGAGTCTGGAATTGACCGTCCTCGCCGAGTATGCTGACTAGTGCTCGGTTCTTGGTACGATACTCTCTATATTTAGACTCCATCCTCTTATAGAGAGCCGCCCTCTTCTCCTCCCGACGGGCGCTCTCAATCTCCAAAATAAGAGTCTTATAAACAAAAGAAGAAAGACCAGCAAAGGCAGATAATGTGAATAAAAGAATAAGTTAAAGCATTGAAAAGGGACTTACTCGCAGGGCCATCCTTGAAATGCCCAGTGACAAGTCTGCATCCTTCATCATCTGCAGCTTGTTCTCGGAGTCCGTGCATAAGAGGGCCAGAGATGGAACCACCCGCTCCGAGTTGACCAACAGATTGAAGTCCACGGGGATAACAATATTCCGAGTAGACTCCTCGGTCCTCACTTCTACTCGAGTGAATCTCTCTTTGAAGGTTCGCACTTCCTCGGGGTAAATATCAGAACCAGACCCGTCATCTTCCACAACAACTGTTTCCCCCTCTCACTGACAGACGATGAGTCGACCTCAGCGGTCATTGGCCGTTCTCCCCCCATGGCAGCCTCCACTGCCTCCAACGGCCTCTCCTCTGAGGCAACCTATGGCACGGGAAAAGCCTCCATAACTGATGGATGCGCTGACTCAGTGTCCAACATGATCGGCCCTCAGGCACGGAAGCGGCCATGGTAACCCCGCCAGTCTGTACCCTCCGCCTCTTCAACTGTGCCATTTCCTCCTCGCGGGTAGAAGACTCATCTATCAGGTGCATCACCAGGCAGGCCGGAGTCTATATTGATAGAATGGTCGTCTGTGGGTCAGAGTCACCTAACGACGGAGTCTGAGGAGAAGCATTCCGCACGGACTCGGCCAACACGAATTGCATTCTGACCGAGGCGACTGCCTGGCGGAAGGCAGGAACGGGAGCCTTCGCCTTCTTAGAATTCCTCCGACCTAGCACCAGAAAAAAAACCATAAGTACAAAGGGGAGATGAACTATAACGAAGTCGAAATATATACAAGACGGGGTTCAACTTACTGGTCGAGGGCTTAGGCCTAAACTTCTTATTGAAAGACGCCCAGTCACGAATCCCTACAGTGAAGGGGAGAAATTTTCCACCCAATCAGTGATGTCAGTGACCAAAGAAAGGGGATGTCTCTTAGCTACACGAAGGGGAAAGAAGCAAATACGTCATGAAACACAGAAAAAAGAGAAAAGGGCGTGATTCAGTTGACGAAGACACCTACGAGCGAAATTCCACTGCTTGGGAAACCCACTAGGGTTCGCCAGCACGTGCTCGATTTTGATAAAGAAATAATTAAGCCAAAATCAGCGATTTTCTTTGTCGTCCATTCTGGCCAACAACCCATTAGTTCCGCGATGGAGAAGGTGAATCATCGTGCCCCAATGGAATCTAGGCGTGAATAGGTGCAATAGATGGCGGATGGAAACTCAACCGCCGGCCAACTCCGCGTACTTCGTTAGCATGAGGAAGATCTTGAAGATATAGGGAGAAAGTTGAGCCGGGAAGATGCCGTAATAACAACATAACTCCTCCGCCAATGGAGGAAGAGGGAGAGAATAGCCCACTTGGAAAGGGTAGTCATAGAATGTGGTACTTGGATCCGAGGGCAGAGATATGCTTCGACTCCAACTCAGACCTTACCGGCTCGGGGTCCTGAATGGGTTCCTTCGAAAGTTCGACTGGGAAGTAGGGTTGCGAGGAACGACCTCTTCCACAGTGGGGAAGCTTTCGTCCTCCATAACCGTAGGTTCTCCGCCACCAGAAGGCATGGCCACCGATAATGGAGTGGGATCAGAGACTGTCTCCGTGTTGAGAGTCACGTTAGTCATTTTCCGATAATGTGAATGCAGTGGAACCGGAAAAGAAGAAGAGGCGGTGATGGTGGAAGTTATAGAGAGCAAAAACACCGGAAGAAGAAGAAGAAGAAGAAGAAGCAAAGTGTAGAGGTGAAGACACTAGAGAATGCGAAAGTTTCATTGAGAAGCCTCCCCCCCCCCTTATTTATAGACAGCCGGGGTGCCCGAACCGGTGCAAATAACCGTCACCAGCCCGAGAATCGAAGCGACAGAGGCTCGAGAAACGATGATGCACATCGGGAAGATGCGCAATAATGACGCATGCTGCCGTGAGGTTATCCTGTATCTATCTCAATGACCACAACCCTCATAATGATACATCACCATCTCGACAATAATCACTTCTGCTTGGTCATCACGTCGGGATTTCTCCAGAACGGTTGCTGATAAAGTTCGCTCACTGAGGTCAACCAGAAGACGACCTCAATAAGCGAAGGGACTAACTGTATAGGTCAAAATCTGACTGAGGAAGTTCACCGAATATGAATGAACAAGTGTAGAAGTTATGGCCGAGGTCGATCAGGGCCCAATAGCGAAGAGTCGCCGAGCAAGACATCAAGGCCGAGGTCGAATAGAGAAGCACATGAGCAACACTAGAATAGTCTTGGAATTACCAAAAGGAATATTCAATCGAATATTCCCCTGGCTGTGCTTTTTAGGATTTCTAGGAATATACCATATAAATAGTAAGAGAGAGGGACCACGGAGGGGNAAATTGACTCTTGGAAGATAATACAAAAAGCTTACCTTTTCATTGTGATTGATTTTGTTGTTTATTCTGTCTTTTCACTCACATGATCCAAGAACACTTTGTCTATTTTCATATCTAATTATCGGACGTTGTTGTCAGAAGGAAGAATCATCCACATCATTCAATATTTGGGTGAATTATTCTTCCTATTTACATTTATTGCCATTTTTCATATTTATTGCTCATCATTACCCCTTCATTTACTCTCAAAAGCTTCATTATTAATCTGATAATTGGTTTTATGCGCTAGTGGACATCATTGTTTCAATACGTGACTAAATCTAAGATTTATTGTGCTTGATTAGGATTTGTCTTTCATCCTATTTATTCTTTAATTAGTTTAGCAAAAAGTGTTATACTTTTTGGTCGAACTGAATGAAACTGGGATTGACATTTCCAATTTGTTATTTGTCAAAGATCACTTTCTGAAGACAGCTTTACATTGCAAAATTATGTTGTTTCCCACCTATGTCCATTTTTCGCTGACAAGATTTGTGGACAATTCAGTTGCTTCAGAAGATATATATATATATAAATAAAAGAAGTCTTATAGTAGAAGAAAGATAAAAGCATTATAGAGAGTCCAAGCATTATCCCTCCAAGACAACTCTTTGAAGTACTTTTTCCAAATCAAACGACAAAGATTTCAAATTTGAGAAACGAAAAATGCAAACTTGCCCTCATTCCAAAATCAAGAGTATAGGGATTTCTAAATGAATTCTTAGGGAAACTTAATGCTCTAACTCAACTTTCTGAATTAGCATACATTGTGACGAGTGTACTTGATATAGAGATTAGAGATGGATTTCAAGATTTTGTTCTGTCAACTATATACATTTTTTACGCTCTCATGTTAAGTTAAGCTATAAGACAATGTGTAATTTTTCTTAGCAAGTTTGCTTATATGATAATCTTAGAAATAAAATGAAACAACCCGCTATGTCAAGTTAAATTGCACTCGTAGGATTTAACTTATATATATCGACAATACAAAAATATTTATACTATTAGTGTAGTTTTACATGTGATAGTAAGTTACCATTTTATACTAAGTTTCCAATTAATGTTTTCGCCCCCGTTTGGCCATAGATTTGCCAAACTTTTTCCCATATTTTCTTGACAAATACATGTTCGTTTATAGATTTTATCAATATTTTGGCAAATTTTTAAATTTCAAAACCAGCTCAAGAGTTGTTTTTAACCCAAAATATTACCACTTGGTTTTTAAAAAAAAATTCAAAAATTGCCCTAAACTTTTGTAATTTATAAAAAAGCTCACTTTTTGTTATTATGATCCAACTAATCCATATCTACTCACTCTCTCCTCATTAAATTCACGCGGCTTTGCCCTTCTCTATAAACAGAAGAAAACTTTCGCCAAAGTTGTTGTATCAATCTGTGACAATCCACCGCAAAGACAAAATTTGAAGTAATTTGCTAAAATCTGCTAATGTTTGTATAAATTTTTTTCAGATTTGTTCTGCTTGTTTTGTATGAATTTTCTTCATATTTGTTTCGCTTGTTTCGTATGAATTTTTTTCAGAGTTGTTGGCTATTTTTGATAGTTTTTAAAATATATGGATATAAGTCACATTTCATTTTTCTTTTTTTTTAAAAAGGTGAAATAAGTTTTGAAAAATAATCTCCAAACATATTTTCATCTTCAAATCAAACTTCACCCAAATCAAGTTTTTTTAAAGCAAATTTGGGAATCTATGACCAAACGCTTCATAAAAATTTATTTGTAATTACTTTATATAAAAGGCATGATTGTGCAAATTTACACCATAAAGTTTAAACTGATTTTACTAATAATATAAATATTCTTTCCACTGTCATTATGCACAACTTAAATTCTTTAACTATTTGTGTTGTTTTCTGGGAAAATATCCATTATGCCCCTATATAACATCTCTTACTCCATAGATGAATTCGTGTAGAAAATCACATACTGATATTTTGTTAGCTTAGAGAAGAGATGCCAATTTGCCAAATAAGTTATAACTTGGATTTCTACTACAATTAGCGTGATTCTTTAATGCTTTAACTCCTCAAAATTTAGGAGCCTTTCAAATTTAGTTTACAATAAGAGTCACCTATGACAAATCAAGAATGCATTATATATATATTTTTTTTTTTTTCAAATTTATCCTTGCTCTAATTAATGACCTAAAATTTTTGAGAAGAGACATAGTATATTTGAAGAGATATATAAAGGGCAACTTAATCAAATAACTCTATAATAGATGTTAATTAATACTTCCTCCGGTCCACAATAAGTGATTTTTTTCCTACATTGCCTTTGAAGTAAATAATATTGGAGTATGTGTTAGGAGTGTTTATGTGAAGAGATAGTAAAGGTTAATATGGTCAATTTCATTACTAATCAATGTTAAAAGGTGAATTTCTTAATATATGTAAAAACAACGAAAAAATCATTTATTTTGGACCGGAGGGAGTATTAAATAATTTTCTTAAGCATGTTAAGACGTTAAAGAAAAATAATATAGAAAGGATATAGCAAGGAAGTATATGACTTTTAGTGCACTGCGAAGTCCCAACAAAGTACATTAATAAATGGAAAATTAGCATAAAAAAGAGGGATACTAAAGACAGTCAAGATAAGTGATAATTACAGATTAAGCAAAGGTATTAAGCACCACAAAAGTCTAATAATCACCTTCATTGACTGTGCTCATTAAGTATCAAATAGGGTGTTAATTAATATATATGTCTCTCTACTATTGATCCACAATTGTGACATAAGAATATATAATATATATACATTGGTGTAAACAAATCCGATCGCTAAAACAACTGTCACATAGGGTAAAGGAAAAGACTCCAATATTAGAAACTCAGATAGCGAAATAAAACCAACAACTCCCATTTTTAATATGAATTTTAGCCACCAATCGTTCAATAACTACTCACTAAGGAGTGTCACGTTATATACTCTCACATGTGAATTCAGAATATAAAGTTATCTCAAGTTAATAAACAATATATAGTAGTTGAATTCACGGTGAACTACTTAAATAGTTTTAATGAATTTCTTAATATAAAGTCTGAACAAAAGTTATTATTTAGTTCGCTTGAACCATAACTTGTAAGCTAGGTCCGCTCCTATATGCTCTCTTGTTTTGTTTTTGGGTGACACTTTGATTAAACTAGTAATGACAATATATAGACGTTCCAACAATGTCACGGTAACATAATTTGCAATTCAATTAGGAAAAACGTTCTCCTGAGTAAAAAATAATTACTTAGCTTGTAACTGTTGAAATTCGTAACTTGAAAAATAAAAACATAAGATGTTACAATTTTTTTTTTTTATATATACTAATAGTATACAAATTCATTAGAATGTCGGTATCAAAAACAGTTTCTAATGTCAAGTAGTATGTGCTAACTTATCCTATTCTTGGTTTGAGATATAGGAGGAAGATACAGAACAGGGTTTAAATATCTTCTTTATATTCACATGCTAATTGGTTTGAGATTAATTAGGGGATTGTCCTTTCATAAACTTTTTATTGTATCCATTTAGTTGACACACGTTCACTTAAAAGTAAATGTCGATTTCAATATATACATAATTAAATAAATAAAAAATCGAGAATAAGTATAATTAGACTATATAAGGTGTCGGCTGATAAATTAATCCAGTGATTAGTGACATAATTGTAAGTCTGAGTTTGCAACAGTTACGACTGAAATTCCCTGTAATCTGTATCACATCCAAAGAAAATTAACATCCAATAGTAAAAGAAAAAAGTCATTTATTTGGCCCCCAAATATACAGTGCAACTTTTTCACTCCATGAATTTTCCAATCATTTTGATAATTCCTCTATTTGGCCACCGCAGCTCGTTAAGTTTCTTCATTGTTTTTTGCCGACTAATTACTTTAATGAGAAGAAAAACAGTCAATTCGTGCTTAATATTGTAATTCTGGTAAATTTTATTACTTCTTATGCTAATAAATTAAACACATTTTACTGGTTCTTGAATGTTAAACTATGTGACGACTACTGTTTTGCTACCACCAGGGGCCATACGTCGAAATTGATGTATCCGCCGTAGCGTAAAGAAGCTTTTATATTATCAAATTTCGAAGGTTGACCAAGGGCATAATAGTCATTTATATTAGTGCATTGTTTGTTTGTATACTAGGTTTAAATGTTTAGTTGTGGGTTCTTAATAACCGGAAAACCCAAAACTAATATGACCATAAGCTATTAAATTCTTTAGGTGGACCCCATTTTTCATTCAACCTTCACTATCTTCATTAAATGCGTTACTTGATTGTTATTATTATTTTTTTAATTAGTACTTTTAACTAGAAAATTATCTTTTTGGTAGTTTTATAATTCAAATATTCACCTGATTAAAAATACTAAGGTCACATACATTTATATATGACAATTATATTATCTCCTTAAGAAACATTATTTCATTTATTAACTATTCCAGGTAAAGAAAATTTCATTAAAAAAGAATTAGTGATAATGTATGTAGATTTACATTCAAATGTTATTATATCATTATCAATTGATATCATTTTATACAAAGTTCTCATTAAATTGCAGTTTCAATTGGAATACTTTATATTTTTAAAATTCAAAAAAGAAAAATTAAGAGTAAAATATAGTTTCAACTCCCCTTTTTTATTATAGAATATTAAAATTTTGTTCAAATTGTATAATAAGTATCTCATCTCTAAAATATGAGTTGAGAATATCTGAAGTAAAATTAAGACAATTAATTTGTGAATTTTTTTTCTTTTAAAAATTGATACATATTCGAAAGTATGAGAAGTATCGTCATACATGATTATTATTCTTCCTTTATGATCGAAGTTAATTGAGTACATACTCTATTCAATAATAATTCAACATTATATAAATTTTAAAATACATAAATATACAATTAATTATTTTTTAAAAAGTCTCAACAAATACTACTATTGTGATGAAAATTGCATTATACCCTAAATAGTATCTCAATCATATCAAATGAAACTAGAAAAAACTGCAATATTTCAATTTAAGGCCAATCTGATTAATATTTAGAGTGATCGAGATATTAATTTATTTATAATATTATGGCATTCAACTAGAACAAAATATAAATTTTCTTGTTAAAATTCTTAATAATTAAAAATCACGATTATTATTTCAAAGAATCAAAAATACCTTTTCATCAACCATTTAAGAATAATATTAATATATTTTATTATTTAAATTTGATTAGTATAAAAAAGAAAAAATTAATACATTGACACAACTAAAAATACTAAAAGAATAAAATTATATATCATTCAATTTAAATAATGAGAAAAATACAAGACGACTTATTTTTCAACTGATTTTTTAATTATTATTTAATAGTAATTAATGTAAGGCTTAGTGGTGCAATATTTTATAACATATGTAAAAATAATTTAAATTCTACTTGAATTATCTTTGTATAATAAAGCATTAAACTCGACAAGTGTTTCAAAGTGATTGGTATAGTAATACGATTCCAAAAAAACTAAAAAAGCACAAAATACAAAAGATAAATAACAATACATGTAATCGTAGTTGTATACATTATTACACAAAAACTTATTCTCTTTCTTCTTTCCCTAAAAGCGTAGAAAGTGTGTAATTAGCAATAGACCAAGAAATATTAGAAGTAAGAAAACAAGAAGAAGAAAAAAAGGAACAATTGGGCCCGTGCATTGCACAGATATATCACCTAGTAATCCAAAGATATGAACACAAAACCTTCCCAAAAATGTGAGATTTGTAATCTTGCAGTAAGGTAATTATCTGCAGTATAAACTAAAAATTATTAAACAGAAAATCACGAGGAACATAACAATTTGCATATAAGATGTAGGAACACACGCATAAAAGATTGGTCTATTCTGACGAGAAGAAATGAAGCATGATACAAAGTTATACAGCAGCGACAGTGTAAATAAAATTACTAACATATTGGTATTAAATATGTGCATAACATGAAGCAAAATAAATAACGGGAAAACAAGTGAAAGTATCTCGCTTCGAACTCACTGACTATAAATTCTAGATTGGTCGGGAAATGATCAACCTAAAATTTGAAGATAATGTCCTGGAGTGGGTCCTTATAGACATCCATCTCAGGCTCACAATAGTTCTTGACCTCCATCTGCAAAAACAGCAAATCAACCTCAGCATGTCCACAATAGTTATAATAAAGACATACATACAGGAGAATGAGCATCCATTGCATCAGAAAATTCTGACTAGTTAAGTCATGACTCAGTTGCATATCTTGGACCTACATTTTTGTCAGATTCATTCAATGAGAATGATGGAAATCAACTGTCAGTTGTTCCCTATATCATTCCTTTGAACACTAGAGCACTTAGCTGGTCAATGTGAATCATACCCCTATATCTGCTTAAGTAGCAGCAACAGATAAAAGGTATGAAGGTTTTTGCGTAACTAATAAATATTGCTATTCTTTTTATAATAATATCGTTGCAGTTTAACTTGTTATAACAGATCACTTAGTTTCTCCTTGGTAACCAATTTTCGCACACCATACATAATTACCTTTAAAATGATATGCTAGTGTAAAAAATTTACACTAAAAAGATATAAAAATTAAGCGCTACTGATTAACAGCATTCATTCTTCGTTCATTATATAAAGACACAGAATTCTGTCAAATATTTCATGTATTACTAGGAGTAAGCAACATCCAAGACGTACCTTTCGAATCGCTTTAATGGCGGTCAAAAGATTTTCACCCATCACTTCTGTAAACAATGTATCTTCTGCTAAAGCAATTAAAGAATCAGAAATAGAATCTGGTACACTTCGAAGCTTCTCACCACAGACATCAGAATCTACTTCTGTTTTACGAGAAAACATCATTGGAATATCAGGTAACAGTGCAAGCGTATCTCAACTATGGACATGGAAATTGGGTTATCAACTTCTGTATTACTCGGATAATGATATGCATTAGGAAGAAAAAGGCACTGGAAAAGGCAACTCAGACTTTCACTTACTAGCAGAGCAACACTAATGGCCCTAATAAGATTTTATCGTAAAGGCGATCATGGAAGTAGCATTCCACATGCATATGAGTGTACAACAATTGATGGATTAAAAACTATAAAATCAACAGAAGGGATTGGGGAACTCTTCGTGGAACCTCTAGAAGGAGGAGCTTTCAAACCAGATTACTATTAATGAAATTAATAATTTAATTGCTCAAAATAATTATTTGAGTTTGTATGTTAAAGTGTTAGGAGAGCATATTAGTTCTCTTGATAAAAAATTAGATGAATTAATTATTTTAATAAAGGATTTTCATAAAGCCTCACAAAAAGATATTGCTTCTACTTCTAATAGTAAAACTACTATTAATATTCCAACGCATATTCAGCGACCTAGTATCTGATCTACAAGCTCTTGTCCATATGGCTGCTTGGTTTGTGGGTCTTTTCTGGTTAATTTGTCCCAGAAATTATTATAATAAACCCGATGGAGACAAGGAATCTGTTCCTCAATAGTAAATCCAACTTCTGGAAGCCATTTATGAATCCAGGGAATTGAAAATTCAATAAAAAAANTTTATAAAAATTAATATCCTGTTTATTTAATAAATAAATAGTCTGCTCTTCTGAATTTAGAGCCAAAGATTGTTCAGTTGTTTTTATCAACTGTTTTGAAGAAAGTTTATCAAACCATCCATAGTCATAAATAGTTTTTGTATCAACTTTAGGAATAGTCCATTTATTTAATAAATCAAGGTTTTGAGGTGTATCTACCTCTTTCAATCTAGTACTTTTTATACTAGTTTCTCCAAAATCCATAAATTAAAAAATTTCATGTCTATGTTGTATACTATAAACTATGTTTATGTTTCCATAAATTACCCCGGCTCTGATACCTTGCTACCTGTAAGATGATTATTGCAGGATTTACAGGACAACTTCGTGGTCGGTGGGATAATTTCCTAACTCCTGAGGTTAAACATGCAATTACTAGTGCCTCCAAAGAAGAGGTAAAAGTTGAAATAGTCATTGGTGAGAATGGTAACCCAGTAGAACAGGTTGTTAAACAAGTCAAAGAAGATGCAGTTTATACTCTAGTTTTTACTATTCTAGAACATTTCAATGGAAGATTTTCCAATCAAAATGAGACTCTTCGCACCCTTCTGAATGGTCTTAAGTGTAGACATTTAGGAGAATTTAGATGGTATAAGGATACTTTCTTAAGTAGAGTTATGGATCTACCAGAAAGTAAAATAAGTTATTGGAAGGCAAAGTTTATAGATGGACTTCCCCCATTATTTGCTGAAAGGGTTAAGAAGACCCTAAGAGGAAATCTCACTGAGATTCCTTATGATAATTACACCTATGGTAAGCTCATAGGTACTTGCACCCAAGAAGGGTTAAGCTTATGCAATGAGTTAAAATTAGCTCAACA